>NW_012192977.1:1208853-1411452 GCF_000504015.1 Erythranthe guttata
TTTTTTTTTTGTGTATATATATATATATATATATATATATATATATATATATATATATATATATATATATATATATATATAGATATATATATAAATGAAGTGGACCAATGTTTTTTGTTTCTCTTACACATTATATTTTTGTTTTTTTTAAGGTGGACCAAGCTTAACTAAACCACACAACTTTCAGGTAAGATTAAGGGTCAACTGCTAAAGAAGCATCACATATCTAACACTTATATTAGTAGTTTATAAGTTAACTTTTGCACTTAAACCATAATTAATGTTTTAGGGCAGTTGATCATGAATTTGGATATAGCAAAAATGTCACAAATCGAATGTCAAACTCATATTTCGCCCGTGAGTTACTAGAAGATTTTGACTTTCCCATAAGTCAACAACCAATTTCAATTTAGTCAAAAACAAGTTTGTCAACACATTACTAACTAAAATACCGAAATCATCACATATATAACCTATAAATTACGATCAGCTTCCTGAATTGGGGTAAAATTACGAAAAAAATCCCTCATATTTGAGTAATTACTACTATCTCCCTCAACTATGTATTGTCTTACACGTTTATCCTTATAAAGTCAAATATACTTATTAAATAGTGTTTTTTTTCGTAATTTAATCTAATCTCAGGGAACTGATCGTAATTTACCCTTAATTATCTCAATTATTAATTTGTACCCCCAAAAAGAAAAATAAAATATTGTGTGACAACAAAAGAATCCAATTTAATTTGTGGTTGCATCAAAAAGAGGGAAGGTTCATAACTTTTTTTTGTTTTTTCATAATATATAGTTGGGGTGGGGGGGTTGACTTTTAACAAAATTGTAGTAAATAATGAATGCAGCGTGACGCGATTAAGGACAAAAGGGGTTAATAGTTAATGAATTGGTTTTGTGTGTCTGGTCCCCGTGAGGGTGCGACCAAATCTTGGTGGAGCTATCTACAAAAAGTCAACTCCCCATGAGGTGAATGGCACGTGTGAGGTGTGGCCTACACGTGTGGGGGGAAGAGGGTGGCAAAAGTCACATGTGTGGAAGATGAGGAATGGAACTGGTCGAAGCTGTCACTTGTCCGTGGCTCATAATTTTGATGGTGCACCCAACTTACTATGCTCTTCCCATTTTTTCATTTAATCATTCAATTTCTTGTCATCATATATACTTTTTTTTTTTTTTTTGTTGACATTTTTTTCAAGAAAATTAAATTGACAATTTAATGAATAAAATCGAATTATTTAAAAAAAAATAGATATGAAATTGTAGATGCCCTTTTGAATCGGGTATTTAAAGTGGGCTTTAGATTGGGCTAAAATGTACGAATAGAGATTAGTCGTGGCCCATACTAAACTTATGTTATTTACAAAACCTATAAAAAGAGGCCTACAAATGGGCTTTAAATTGAAAATATTATTACTAGGCCTAATAGAGGTTAGGCCTATTTAATTTCGGATAAATTACACTCACCCCTGAAGTTAAGTCAAATTACGAAAAAATTCATATTTTTTGATAATTGTAATTATTCCTCAACTAAGAATCTTTTTACACGTCCATTCTTACGGTATCCAATTTACTGGAAATCTTCTATAATATATAGAATATTCTCCAATTTGTACAAAAATTAGTTTTAATCAAGAAGATTGAGCATATGAATTCAATTTGAATTGAATGAATAAGAATAAACACATTCAATCGTTTTCTGGTTGCCTTCGCCCTAGGGTAAAGCAAAAAGTATAATTAGCCATTAATTGATCCCATTAATTAATTAAATAATGAAGAACAATTCCTCCGTACTCCATTAGTTATTTCCTCTTATCCAAACAAAAATATCCTGCGGCCGAGATTTATACTGAATGAAGGCCACCCTAAAAATGCTTTCTTTCCCTCCAAAAAAAATTCGGCGCCGCCCTATTTGAACCGACGGTGTGGGGCCACCGCCACGTAGGCAGAGGAAGTCGGTGCCACCCCATAATGAACTGTCACCTTTAACTATTCCTCCTCCTCCACTACACCACTACTCTACAATCAATACATTTTCCAGTAGCAGAATTCAAATTCAAAAAACAATTAATTAATAAACCCTCCAATCTCCATTAATTAGTTGCTGTTTCATATTCTACCTCAACTTTTGTTGTACTCCTCTAGGGTTTGGTGTTTGCTTAATTTTCAAGAATAAGGTACGTACAGCAGCTAGTACAAATTTGTACGTGAATAAAGAGTACCGCGTCGTACGTAATTATAAGGGAATAATAATAAGGAATATTTTCGGTCGGAATTAAGCTGAGAAATGGAAGCGGAGCAAGGATGTACAACTCCGAAGAACCAAGAGTACCAGATACAGGTGGGGATGGCGTGTCCGCCGCCGCCGAGGAAGAAGAAGATTGACCGGAGAACGAAGAGGGATCCTCCCAAGAATGGCTACTTCCAGTCGCCGGAGCTTGATATTTTCTTCGGCGGCGCCGCCGCTCATCATCAGGGGAGAGAGTTAGCTTGGGCGGCCCAGGTTTAGTTATGCATGGCTAATCGGTTGTTTATTACATCCTTGTTTGGGATACATATAATTATTTTGTATGTAAGTTTATGCGGTTCTGAAGATTATATTGAATTTGCTCATAGTTAATTAGGAAGAAAGAAATTAGGGTAAATTTCTTTATGTTCATTTTATCGTGTAAAATTACTCGAAGCAGACTAATGGTCGCTAGGTGCAGCTCGTCACACGTAGTTTACGTCTCTCGTATATTTTACAAATTATTATACGAGAGTGTAGGTTTACCGACCAGTTCACCTATATGGTTAGATTGCAGATTTTGTTATTTAAAAAATGTTTTATTTTTCATTCCACAAAATCATTTGATGTATTGGTCAATTTTCTTCAATAGGAAGTAATAACTGTTGGAAAGTAGGCTGATTGAGGAACATTTTAACTTTGGGAAGATTCAAATTTAAGAGAAATTGTTTTCCACACAATATAGTAATTATTAATAATAATGATTAATGGTAAAAATTATTTATTAAAAAATGTATAAAGAAATTAGAAAAAAAGAGGGCCAATTGATGGTTGCTATATCATTTTCATGGAACTGGTGTCACATGCATCTGTTGCTACTAATAACTCATTTGAACTGTTTGCTACAAGATTCATGCATCACATTATTAATCCAAATATAAAATGAAATTTTCTTTGGGCCAATTTATTTTTAAATGCTTGATAAAGAAACTGATGTTCCATCTGAAAGCCAATTTATTTAATTAGCCCTTCAAAGCTATTATATTCCATCTAATCATATTAATTAAACAAATAATTTGAAAGCACACTTTATTTGAGTTCAAAGTTACTACTTCAAATTTGCAACATAGTGTGTAATTAGTAAAACCTTTGACGTTAATCAAGATTAGGACAACAAAATGGAAGCCTAATCTTACTTTATCAGCACTCTAAAACTCAGCTTGACCATTCTTACTGTTCATCCCCTAATAACAGTTGCCCTTATTACCTAATCATCTACTTATTTATACAACCTCGGAATTAACTAATTATATTACATAACAAATAACCAAAACAAGAAATTAAAAAAAAAAAAAAAAAAGATGTTCACTAATGCTTCCTCAGTTGCAACAACAATGGCAGCTCTTCTGTTCTGCGTTCTCGTTTCATCGATTCTGACCGAGCCTGCTTCATGCACGACAAGGCACTACACGTTCAACGTACGTTAAATTTTTCAATATTTTCTCTTCTATCTATATTTATATACATGGATAAGTGTTTATAAATTAATTTCTTATGCTAGATTGTGCAAAAAAACGTAACGAGATTGTGCAAAACGAAGAGTATTATTACCGTTAACGGAAAATTTCCGGGGCCAAGACTTATAGCTAGGGAAGGTGATCAAGTACTAGTCAAGGTGGTCAACAACGTGACGAACAACATTACGCTTCATTGGTAAGAAACATTATTATCATAGTATATGCATTGTGTATATATAGTACTATTGCTTCGAGAATATATATAATCGGAAAAAGATTGCAAATAATATTTTCGATTTTCCTTTAACTATAATACGCAGGCATGGAATAAGACAGCTGAGAAGCGGATGGTCCGACGGACCAGCATACGTAACACAATGCCCGATTCAGACAGGCCAAAATTACACATACAACTTCACCATTACAGGGCAGAGAGGTACTCTGTTCTGGCATGCACACATCTCATGGCTTAGGTCAACTCTCCACGGTCCGATTATCATCCTCCCGAAAAAAAACGAGACTTACCCTTTCCGAAAACCATACAAGGAAGTCCCCATCATCTTTGGTAACCACTTCACCAAAATAAAAATCTCATCTTTTTCATCAAAGATCCGATTTTTATTTAATTTTTTTCTTCGTGTTTCTTGATTTTATCAGGGGAGTGGTGGAATGCAGACCCTGAGGCGGTTATCAGTGAAGCTCTTCAGACAGGGGGTGGTCCAAATGTTTCAGATGCATATACTATAAATGGTCGTCCAGGACCCTCGTACAATTGTTCCTCGAAAGGTAATAATATCACTAAATTATAATATTCGTCAATAAAGATCAAATTTTTAAATGTGTCGATTTTTTTTTTAAGATACATTCAAGCTGAAGGTGAAGCCTGGAAAGACGTACTTGCTTCGTCTGATAAACGCTGCAATGAACGACGAACTGTTTTTCGGCATAGCTAACCATACTTTAACCATAGTTGAAGCCGATGCAGTTTATGTGAAGCCATTTTCCACTAGCGTGGTAGTCATAACCCCAGGCCAAACCACCAATGTTCTTCTTAAAACAAAATCCCACCACCCAAACGCCACTTTCATCATGGCGGCACAGCCCTACTCCACCGGCCAAGGAACTTTCGACAACTCAACCGTCACCGCCTTTCTTGAATACGAAGGAAAAAACCCATCGAATAAAAACGCAATCTTTACACCTACTCTCCCGCAATTCAACGCGACGAGCTTCGTTGCCAATTTCACCAAGAAATTCCGAAGCTTGAATAATCCTAAATACACAATAGCAAACGTCCCACAAAAAGTGGACAAGCAATTCTTCTTCACTGTCGGACTCGGTACAACCCCATGCAACCAAAACTCAACATGCGCGGGCCCCAACGGAACGAAATTCGCAGCTTCAGTTAATAATGTCTCTTTTGCCCTTCCCGCAACAGCTCTATTACAAGCCCACTTCTCCAAAAAATCCAACGGTATATACACAACGGATTTCCCTACCAATCCTCAAAATCCGTTTAACTACACGGGCACACCGCCAAACAACACCTTAGTGAGCAACGGGACCCGCCTTGTTTCTCTACCTTTCAATACTAGTGTGGAGCTTGTTCTGCAAGATACGAGCATTCTTGGAGCAGAGAGCCATCCACTTCATCTACATGGTTTCAATTTCTTCATAGTTGGAGAAGGATTCGGAAACTATGATCCGACGAATGACCCTTTGAATTTCAATCTTGTGGACCCCGTCGAGAGGAATACGGTGGGTGTGCCATCTGGCGGATGGGTTGCCATTCGATTCCTAACAGACAATCCAGGTGAGTATCGACCCAAAAAAAAAAAAAACGTAAAAGTTGCAAAAAGTAAATTAGGATATATGTATAATAAGTGGAGCTATTTTTTATACGCAGGGGTGTGGTTTATGCATTGCCATTTCGATGTACATACAAGTTGGGGATTGAGAATGGCTTGGATTGTACTCGACGGGCCGTTGCCAAGTCAGCAATTGCCTCCGCCACCGTTCGATCTTCCAAAGTGCTGACAGGGATGTTGAATTGTGCATCAACTAAATAATTTTACGAGTTCATTGATTTTTTTATTTTTTTTTATCACGCGGCCTATATATTGTATTTTGTGTCTTTTCTTTTTCGGTTTTTCGTTTTTGCAAGTCTTGTTTCTGCGATCGAATAATGTTAATAAGATTATCTCAATCGTTAATAAGATTATCTCAATCACAGACATTATTTGATATGTGTGACTGCCAAAGAACGTGCCTATGGAACACCAACTCGGGAAAAAATCGTAAAACTTATCATAACATACAAAATAAACACAACGAAACAGACGAACAAAGAGTAGAAATCTCAAATTATTCGAACATTTTTTTTATTTATATATTTTTTTTAATATATTGTGCATACCATATATTACATCATAAGCATCGAAAAGTACTCTTCGAACTCCTTATCAATGGTTAGTTTCTTCGTGTCCTCTTGATTATCTGCACCGAAAAATACGAGAAAATGTTTGAACTTTTAATTCAAGTTAAACCGTTTAATTAAAACAAAAAAAAAACGACGAAGAGATCGTTCTACCTTGATGAACTGGCCACCTTCCAGATGAGAGGACATAAGCATCATTACCTGTAAACTGATCGATAATCCCATCATTTTCATGTTCCGAGAAGCTGACATCAGCATGACCTCCAAATTCTCGATCATCCTCATGGAGATAATCGAGTTCTTCACATATGGATAAAGGCTTCGATTTTCCGGTACTCGATTTTGTGACTGATCTGCTCTCTAAAGAGTAAACACTGATCTCAGCTGAAGAAGTTCCGTCCCAACTAACGCACGAAGTCGAAGGCTCGATAGATACGGGTGTTGTGTTTGTGTACGAAGGGTAAGCTTTATAGAATTCTGCATCTGATCCACCTAATAAGTTTTTAGTCACTAATTTCGTTTGCTCGGTAACTGAACACGACGAAGAACCGTGGTCGGCTCTTTGATCCCAGCACACGTGCTTCGGACGAGGGGTTTCCATCGGTTCGCCTTGGATTTTTCTTTTCCTGTTCAAGCAAGCAATGCTAATTAATTGCAATTATTGATCAGAGCCTAGTTAAATTAATCAGATGAGGGGAGGATTCTTCACACTTGCAACAACCCTAATATAACAACAATTACAATATACAGGCACTGATTCTTCCGACAACATGTTCGTCTGTATGTGATTCTTCAGACAGCATTAAAATCAAAGAGAAAGAAGATAGAAATCCCACTAAGCAGAATGAACAATAGTAAATTGTAAATCAAGAAACAGAGTATGCAAAAACAAGAAACACAGAAAGAAAAGAAAAGTAGGAAGAACCCATGAAATCTACCTGTTGAATTCAGCCGAGCTGATCATATCTTCATCCATTATGATTTTTAAAATAAATAAATAAAGATTACCCAGTAAAGTTTCCTTTTTTCGATTTGATAAAGTAGCCAATGTAAAACCTGGAAAACCTGAGATTTAGGGGAAATTAAATAAAGAAAGAGTTGGGTGTGGAGATGCTGCAATTGACTCTTGATGAGTGTGAGTTATGGTCCCTCACTGCGTTTTGGTTTATCCCAGAATATATATCCATCGTTTTCCCAGTTATTGCATTGCTTTACTCATAGCCCACGCGCCTCCGCTGCGAGTGCGTCTCACCGTGACGCTAAGGTTGAGCCATTTGTTGAGCGTGGATGTAACTCTCGGGAGAGGGAGGGTGGGGAATTGTGAATCACATGGCAGCGGGTGAGGAACCATTTGAAGGGCACGAGGTTTAAACCCCATACGGGGCACACACGTGTCATTGTTGGGCCCCACAGCACATACTCAAAATACAGCAGTTGGAAATTGGGAATTAGATAAATAAATAAAAAAAAAAAAACAATTTGGAAGAGAGGGTTCCAGATGATACCTTCCAGTTTTGTAGGCAAAACTGTGGGCTTATTTTAGTATTCATATTTAATATGACTGGATATTGCTATTTTATAACACACGACGGAGCTACGGTGGCGCAAAAAGGGGTAAGAGGTTGGGCATGGCATTTTTTTTACATTTTTTTCGATTTTTTGTCATAATTTTTGGGAAGATTCAGACATGTTTGGAAACCATAATTATATATCGAGAATGGATAAGGGGTGTTTGGTTACATGTATAAATAAAACCGAGAAGAAAAAGAAGATACAAAATCGTTTACTAAAAGGCATTGCAGACATTTCGAGTGTGTATAGAGCTAACTGTAAGCGGAACTTAAAATGAGGGACTGTCTAGTATATGAAACTAGTTAAACGGGATTTACGTGCTAAAACCCGTAAACATCTAAACATTTTGAGGGCTTAATATATAAACAACCCTACACAAGTAGAGAAGAAAAAAAAAAAAAAAAGGTATAACCATCTCTCTATTGCTGGGAAAATCTTTTACAGTCACGAGATTTACACTTTCTTGCAAAATTTACCTTTCTCTCCTCTACTGGTGTGACTCAACAGGGGGTTTCGACCCCTCCCTATTTCTTTTTACACTATAATGCATTTCGGTGAGATTTCTCTATACAGAACCAAACGAACATTCTAGTGTAACGACATGCGTAAAACAAAACCTCCATACGACGCGACAGTAAAAAAAAAAAAAAAAAAAAAAAAAAAAACCTATATAAAATACAATGCTGCAATTTAGAAATCAAGAACTAAACTCGTACTAGAAAATTGATTCAAAGACGTTTGGTCAGTAGAAAAACATGTCTGAAAATCGACTTTCAATCTGGAGTGGGTGATCCCATAAGTTTATCATACTTTGTCCGATAACGAAGCCCTGAACCAACATGCTCTGATGTGGGCCACAGCCACCAAATCATTTTCGGGCCCAAAATCTGCATCAGTCGAAAAATGAGAAAGATCAAATTTTTAAGATTAAAAAAAAAAAAAAAAAAAAAAAAGGTTTTCTCACTTCTGTCAAATTCTCATATGCACCAATATCATATGGGTGTGAGTAGAGATTGCCTCCCTTTTCTGCTAGCCACATTGCTCTTACACCTTCGTGATACTGTCATTTAAAAAGATTAATTATTTTATTTTATGTATTTTTTAAAATATTTTTTTAAGGCTAGAAATCGGTAAATGAGATAAACCTCGATTGTAGTCTTGTTTTGTACAATGAGATAGATATGCCAGCCGATGAAAAACACCAGAGCCAAACTTAAAGGTACTAATAGTAACCCTGAAATGATCTGCACACAAAATACTCTAGTGAGTTAAACAGAAGAAATATAAAAGCCGAAAAAGAAACGAAAAAATATAATAAAAAACTCGGAAAGTAATTAACATGTATGATTCTGAAAGATTCGTCGGCATCTTGCTGAGAATCAACCGTCACACTACCAACGAGCAGTATCTGAAATTAATTCATGAGTATATATGAGTCACAGTATAAAGCAGAGGGATAGTAAAAAAAAAAAAGAAAAAAAAAACGTACCAGGGAGTATATGCATGCAATAACAGCGTAAACGACAAACACAAAGAAGATTTTATAGTTGGCGTGTCCGACACAATTGTTCATCCAAACGCAATGGTGATCCTTGCATTACGAGACAGAAGTTTAATACGACATTATTTTGAATATTTTTTTTATTAATAAAAATGAGAAAACATAATGACGTGGACCAGACATACCATTCGTAGAACACAACGGTTACATATGCGACAATGGTGGGCCCGAGGAGGCTTATAGTGTGAACACTTTTGGCAGTACCTTAAATCACCGCCCTGCCAAAAAAAAAAAGAAACAACAGAAAATGAAATAAGAAAATTAAAATAGATACGGAAAATGGTAATGGAACTTTAGTTAATAGGCATTTCAATTTAAGATACGCGTATCCCGTGTAATGATAAGATTAACGAGAAAAAATCCCATGGCAATTAATTCGTGACGCCAAACATGTGTATATTATAAAACAGAACTGCAATGCCAAATAACAAATCATTATATAAATAGTATGTTTTTGAGAAGCGTTTGGGGGCCATGGCCCCCCTTAGCTAGCACTATACTGTATCCGCCACTGAATTACGGCGTGGATCTATATAATATACACGTCAAGCAAGAAAGCGGAGAAAACAAATCAGCCAACGACTAAAAAAGAGCACATAACGAAAACGATAATAACAATAACGCAATTGTGTAACTATTTCGTGACTTTAATTCCGTACCACTAGCTAAACTCCATCTGTATGTTTCTGAAAGTATTCAAGATTTTCCTTTTAAAACAGCACCGACGATTTTATGATTCTAGGACGACCAGTCAACCGCCAATCCCAACATAAAAAAACCGAAAGTCAAACGTGGTTACACAACCAATCAGCATCTTATGCTCATATTAAGCAAAGAACTACTAAAACTGGTCACCGTTTAATATTTGTGGATCAACAAACGTTAAACAATCAGATCCGGATATTCAGTACAGGCAAATTAATCAGGTACATGAAAAAGATCGAAAAAAGTAAACCACGATTCACAGGAAATATACCAAGTTCAGAACACTATTTCAAATTCAAGAATGGATTTTTCGTCTTCTTTTTTTTTTTTTTTCTTGTGTGAAATTGGAGGCACTAAGAATCAAAATCACCAACTAAAAAATCGAACGATTTCAAATCAATTGATAAATAGCTCACAATACAACAGGCTCCTGCTCGAAATTACGAAAACTGTAAATACATTTCAAATCGACAGTTCAATTCGAAGGAAAATCATGAAATTGAAGCGGTAATCAAGAACCCAACATGACAACAATACTTCAGCAGATAAAAAAAAACCCCAAACTTTACTAAACCTAAAAAAATTATAAAACGAAAAATCCCTAAAAAATGGCGGAAATAACTAAACAAAGGAAATGCATTAAACGAGAGACCTTCGTAGTTCCGAAAAAAAACCAAACATGCAAGCATATAATTAGAGATTGAAAAATGATAAAAAGGAATAACAGACCTTGCGTTTGATCTCATGGATCGGGCTATCGGAATCCTCCACATCGGGTACGAAAGAACCGGGTACCCGACCCGGATCGGTGTAAACGGCGAGCCGATAACTGGAGATGCACATGACAGCTAAGAAAGTGAAAACGGCGCCGTGTAGCATTCCGGGGGAGGACCCGAGCCCGAACCGGTGGTCGATGAAGACGAGCACTGTGGAGAAGTAGATGTAAGTGATTGCGGCTATCACGACGCCGACGTGGAATGAGAGCTTGCAGCCGCGTGTCATTTTTTATTTTTTTTTCGTTGATCTCGTCGCGGATTTTATTTACTGTGCAGTGCGGGAGTCGGAGGCACCGGCGTAATGGCGGATTACGACGGCGTCTCCGGCGGTGGAGGGAATTTTGTTGGGGTTTCTTATTTTTTTTAATTTTACTTTTTTTTTGGCAGTGGAAGGTGCGGTGGGCCGGTGGCGTGGGCGAGTTATTTGATTAAATGGGTTTGGAGTTGCCTTTATTTTTTGGGTTATTTATTTATTCTCCTCGAATTTGGATTTTGTAATTAAATTAAATTCAAGTAACCACTTTTTTTTTTTTTATAGCTTTTTCTCACCTTATTTTATTGTCTTTTTCTCCAACTGATTTTGTAGCGTATTTTATACAAAAAAACACGCATTTTTTACATTAGCACAAAGTGAATGATATTATGAAAACGGCCACCCACTGAAGTAATGTTAAATTACGAATAATCCTTCATTTTTTGATAATTATAATCATTTTTAATTATGAATTTCTTAGAATCTATTCTCGGGTTATCAAATTTAGTGGATTCTTCTAGATTATGTGGAATATTCTTTAGTTTCTACTCGTTTTTATCTCATTTGAACTCTACATTTGAAACAACTGCACAAAACGATTACAAACTAGAGAACATTCCACGGAATGCAGAAGATTCTGTTGAATTAGACATCATTTGTAAGAAGATTTATCATTGAGGGATGGTTGTAATAACTCAAACATGAGGGATTTTTTCGTAATTTGGCATTACCTCATGGGATGACCGTAATTTACAATAAAATATGCATTTTCTTAAAAATCATAGGGTACAAAATCAAATATAACTTTCGTTACATTACATTTTCTCAAATATAGCAAAAAGAGAATAAAAATAAAATCAGCAAGAATGAGTAGTACTAAAGTAAACTAAAAGGAGTAAAAAATAAAAAAAGAAAATCAAGAAAATCCGATTTTAACATTTGGGAAGATCTTTCGGCGGCGGCGGTAGCTTTTGATTCCGGCGTATCCCGTCCATCACAACCCAAGCCATCTTCAAACCCCAACTTGTATGCACTTCCAAATGACAATGCATGAACCATACACCTATTTCATTTATATATATAAAAAAAACACATTAATTTATTACATAATAAATTCTTGAATTTCTGTAAATGTAATATATGTTACCTGGATTATCTGCTAGGAAACGAATTGCCACCCAGCCACCGGAGGGTACGCCAACTGTGTTCCTCTCAACCGGGTCAACCAGGTTGAACTTCGCCGGATCCTTATTCGGGTCGAAATTCTCAAACCCTTGACCCAATACGAAGAAGTTGTATCCATGGAGGTGGAGCGGGTGGCTCTCCGCTCCGACGATGCTAGTGTCCTGCAGCACCACCTCCACGCTAGCATTGAACGGCAGCACCGCCACTCTCGTGCCCGCCGCCGCCGCGGGATTGCTCGGCGGGTTGCCCGTGTAGTTGAATTTGAACGGCGGGTTGGCCGGAAAATCGGCGGTGTACACTCCCTTCGATTGGTTCGAGTAGTGGGCCTGAAGCAGAGCCGTGTTTGGCATCACGAAAGACACATTGTTGATTGATGCTGTAAGCATCGTGTTATTCGGGCCTTGGCAGGTCTTATTCGGGCTTGAACACGGGTTCAGCCCGAGCCCGACCGTAAAGAAAAATCTCCTGTCCACTTTCTGTGGCACTAAAGCGGGGAACTTTGAACTAGCCAAGCTTCTGAGCTTCTTGCTGAATTTCGTCGCGAAAACGGTGTCGTTAAATTTGGGGAGCGACGGTTTTAAAAGGGCAATCTTTGTATTATTGTTGGTTGCGTTGTTCGAGGAGAGATGGTATTCCAAGATTCCGGCGGTGGTGGAATTGTCGAACGAAGCGGGGCCCGTCGCGTAGGGCCTTGCTTCCATTAGGAAGGCCGTGTTTGGACGATGTTTTTTCGTCTTGAGAAGTACATTTGTTGTCTGTCCGGGGGTTATCAGAACTATGTTCGTTTTAAACGGTTTTACGTACACAGCATCAGCATCGACAACAGTCATAGTATGGTTCGCAATGCTGAAGAAAAGCTCGTCTGTTTAGTGCAGCATTGATCAATCTCAGCATGTAAATTTTCTCTGGCTTCACTTTCAGTTTGAATGTATCTGCATTATAATTAGGTATAACCAACCAAACAAGGCCTTAGTTTTCTTGAAATGTATGATTTTTTCGTTTACGAAATTAGTGTTCACCTTTAGCTGAACAATTGTTGTAAAAGGGTCCCGTGAGGCCGTTAATTGTGAAAGCATCCGAAATATTCGGTGCTCCCCCCGTTTGAAGTGCTTGATTAATAACTGTCTCCGTATCCGCCTTCCACCATTCACCTACAAAGTTACGTAAATCGAATTTATTTACTCTTGTTCCATAGTTACGAATAATTTTCTACTTCAAAAAAAAAATGTATACCGAAAATTATCGGGATTTCTTTGTAGGGCTGTGGGAATGGATAGGGTACTCCTTTCTTCGGAAGGACGATTATAGGTCCGTAGAGTGTAACCCTAAGCCACGAAATGTGTGCATGCCAAAATAGTGTGCCTCGTTGTGCGGTAACGGTGAAATTGTAGACATAGCTTTGTCCTGTCTGAATCGGGCATTGGGTAATATACGCTGGCCCGTCGGCCCAGCCACTTCTTAATTGCCTGATTCCGTGCCTGTTAATTTGTTTGATTTAGTTAATTACATTTAACAGAGGGAAATTAATAATGATGTTTAGCATGTTATTATTTACCAATGAATCGAGACGTTGTACTGAACATGGTTGACTACTTTGACCACGACTCTGTCTCCTTCCCTTGCAGTGATCGTCGGCCCTGGAAATTGGCCGTTCACTGTCACTATGCTCTTCGATTGGCACAATCTTGTGACGTTTTGCATTTCGATCTGTATTCGTAAATAAGAAAATATGTTAATCAATCGGGGATATGTGTAAGTATATATATGTACACGAGAAATGTATATGTGTTTATAGTGTGTACGTACGTTGAACTTGTAGTGGCGCGTTACGCCTGAATGTTTGGATACCGATAACTCGAGTAAAAGGGACAATGCGGTTACGAGAAAGACCAATGGCTTGTGAGAATTCATTTTTTTTGTTTTTTTTATTACTTGATTGGAGAAATGCAATAATTTTTATGAGTTGCTAAGATGGTGGTGAAAATATAGGTAATGAAGAATGAATATATATATATTGTTTGTTTGTGTGTGATTGTGTGTGTTTATTAGTTTCGATTTATTTAAAAGAAAAATTATTTTTTGATGAATTTGTTAGTTTGGTTTGGTAATTAGAATTAGGGGTTAACAGATTGAATGTTGACCTGAGTAGGCGGTTGTCCCAACTATGATTTGGAGTGATGTTTAAGTGAGATTGATTGATTGATTAATTATGAGGATTATTAATTCAGTTGAAACATCATGTATTAACAACGGGAAGTTGTTACACATGGTTATTTATACTGGGTGTTTGTTATTCGTAGATGAGGTGAAATAACTACTCAATAAATACACATATATACGAATGTGTGTAATTATATATAGATTCACGGTTTCTAGTCACCCGGTATAAATAATCAGGTGTAACATCTAATTTCTCAATTAACAACACTAGTTCTACCATCCATATAACCTTTTATTTGACAATTCTTTAAGTACCCTTGTAATAAGTGTATTAGTAGTCAAAATATTTATATGTGTACATCTAATCTGCAAATCAAAGAGTAAACTTTTCTATAAGTAAAAATCATGTAAAATAGAAGCTAGTTTCATGTTCATAGAAATTGTTGGCAAGTAGCCTTCAATTGTTTTACTTTGTAATCAAGAAATTGTTTGAATTGTTCTAACCCCTATTTTGTTGGCTGTCGTCTCGTTTGAATTTTTTGGATTCCATCACCTGTCTAATATATATATTATATTATAGTGGCTCTTAGATATAGCCTCCCGAAACATCGTGAAATTGAAATAGCCCTCCTCTTATAAATCGACAACTTCTTCATCGCGTGGCAGATCTTCTCCCACTCGTCCGATCTTAGTATTGTTATATATGATAGTTCACGTAATCGACTATAGTCGATTAATAAATCAACTGTATTTCTTTTATAGTCGATGTATTGTTTTAGATCTAATATATGCTTTAATATTTGGGGTAATATGCCTCACACCCCTCAAACCAAACTTAATTAGATATGAGTGACAAACTCAAATAAAATATTTTAACTACATCCCTATTTTAAAATAAAAATTGATACACATCCTTTGATTTTTATTTAACCCAAAAATACCCTTACAATACCTAATAAAAGTCACGGTGTCTCTTCTTTTTCTTATTTATTTCTCTCTCTTCCCCTCTCTTTCTCACGCCGCTCAACCGCTCAACATATCACGTTCTGGTTCTCTCTCTCTCTCTCTCTCTCTCTCTCTCTCTCTCTCTCTCTTCTGATCTCTTCTCCTCTTCTCTCTCACACACGTCCCCCCCTCCCTTCCTCCTTTTTTTTCTTTTCAATTGATGGTGGTTATGGCAGATGGCAGCGGTATGATGGCGGCGGTTATGGTAGGCGACGACGATGGCTATGGCGACGCTCGGCATAGGGATTGCATCGGGAGGCTATGTGATGGCAGGCTCGTTGTTTGCTTGCAACCCACATGGATGAATCGTGAAGGTGGGTCTGGGTGTGGGGGGTGGAGAGGGGGAGTAGTGGCGTGGTGGTGGCGGTGGATCGGATTTAGGGTTTGTTGGGAAAAAAATAATATTTTTCGATTTAGTTGTCTACAGATGTCTATGGGTGTCTATGGGTGTCTATGGTGTTTGACGGCTAGGGTTGAAAGGAGTTAGGGTTTCAAGATGTCTATGGGTTACTACGGATTACTAAAGGTTTCTACAGAATTCTTTAGATGTCTACAGCAAAAAAAAAATTAAAAAATCATAATTTTCAATTTATTTTGAAAATAAGGGGAAAAAATAGATTTTATATAATGAAAAAATACGAAAAATGAAAATAAAAAAGAAAAAAGTAGCCATAATTTTTAATTTTATGTAGAAAAGAGGAAAAATAGATTTTTATATAATGAAAAATATGAAAGAGAAAGAAAAAAAAAACGTGTTCTACGAAAAATTAAAAAAAAAATGATAGATGCAAATTTAAAAATGTTAAATAATACCATAGTTCATCATAGTATATTTATAATCTGTTGTAATGTTGAATTTGTGAGTAGAGGGGCATTTTTGGAATAAATTTAATAAATGATGTGAAGCAAATTTTAATTAGACTTGTCATTTAGTTCTAATACGGTTTGTCACCAGGGACTTATATCTTAAGACCCCTTAATATTTTGATCAATTATAGTCAATTTACGTCCAGTTTAATATCATAAGTCCAGAAGCTGTCTGGGCTTTTCCCTTGGTAAACCCAGTAAGAACAAACACTTTAGGCTTTTGTTTTTTGGTTACCCAATGTTTTTGAAAAATAGTTTATTTTATTTTATTTAAATATTAATAAAAAAAATTACATATAATTAATGATTAACGTTAAACAAATTAGAGACAAATGAAAGATTAGCATTTAGGAAGATCGTTTGGCGGCGGAAGCATCTTTTGATAGGGAAGATTCCCATCTAGAACCAACCAAGCCATCTCCAAACCCCAGCTTGCGTGTGCTTCAAAGTGGCAATGCATAAACCACACCCCTGCCAATTTTATTCAAAAAAATTAATTATTAATTTATTAAATAATATTAAAATAAGATTAATAAAATAAATGCTGACCTGGATTATCTGCTAAGAACCTAATTGAAGCCCAACCGCCCGACGGCACCGCCACCGTGTTCCGCTCAACCGGGTCAACAAGGTTGTAATTCTTCGGGTCATTTTCCGGGTCGAAATTTCCGAAACCTCTTCCTACGACGAAGAAATTGAATCCATGGAGATGAAGTGGGTGGCTCTCCGCCCCGAGGATACTCGTATCCTGCAATATCAGCTCCACCCCCGCGCCGAAAGGCAAAACCTCAACTCTCGTTCCTTTGCTCACCACTGTATTATTCGGCGGCGTTCCGGTGTAATTAAACCACCGGGTAGGGTACACCGGGAAATCGGATCCGTAAACCCCTCTCGATTTCCCGGCATAGTGCGATTGGAGTAAGGCCGTGTTTGGGCGGACGAAGGACACGTTGTTCACGGAAGCCGAAAATTTCGCCCCTTTCGGACCTTTGCAGGTCACGTTTGCACGATCGCACGGCGTCGTTCCGAGCCCAATCGTGAAGAAGAAACGCCTGTCGATTTTCACCGGAACATTAGCCGGAAACTGTCGCGTTGCTAAACTGCGCAATTTACTGGCGAAATCCGTGGCGAAAACGGTGTCGTTTAGAGCTGGTAGGGTTGGTTTAAACACCGGAAACTTTCTGCCTGGGTTTCCATATTCCAGAATACCAGCAACAGTTGAATTCCCGAATTTCCCGGTACCGGTGATGTACGGGCTCGCCGCCATGAAGAAATTAGCGCGTGGAAACCGTGATTTAGTCTCCAGAAGAAGATTAGTGGTTTGTCCAGGGGCGATTAGTACTGTATCAGCACGAAACGGTTTAACGTAAACTGCATCAGCTTCGACAACAATTAAGGAGTGATTAGCAATGCTGAAGAAGAGATCTTCGTTCAGCGCCGCGTTGATCACACGCAGGAGATAAGTCTTTCCAGGTACCACCCTCACCTTCAACGTATCATCTGCATAATTAGCTTAGATTAGCTTAATTAAACATGATTAAATATTAATGATGCTTTACAATGAATTACTTTTGGCTGAGCAATTATTCAATGGACCAGGAAATCCATTGATAGTATACGCGTTCGACACGTTTGGACCTCCGCCTGTTAGCAAAGCTTGCTTGATTATTTCCTCGGGATCTCCATTGTACCATTCTCCTATAAATACAATTAAAAAAATTAAAAATCGATTTAGAATTAATTAAAAGTTTGAAGCTATTAAGATTGATGATTAATTACCAAAGATGAGTGGGATTTCCTTGTAGGGTTTGGTGAAAGGGTAATTATCTCCTAATTTAGGGTGAATGATTAAAGGACCATAAACAGTTGCTCTTAGCCATGAAATATGTGCATGCCAAAATAGGGTTCCTCTTTGCCCAATTACAGTGAAGTTATACACATAACTATTCCCAGTTTGTATGGGGCATTGTGTTATGTATGCTGGTCCGTCGGCCCATCCACTCCGAAGCTGTCGAATTCCATGCCTGTTATATATATAGATACAATTAAAACATGATGAATGTGTTTAAAACTCAATCAAGAATATATATATACATCTTATCATAAACTATATATACCAATGGATGGAGATATTGTGTTGAACATTGTTGACTACTTCAATAAGAAGGCGGTCGCCTTCCCTAGCGAAGATACTAGGCCCTGGAAATTTACCGTTTACCGTAACCATGCTCTTTGTGTGGCACAATCTTGTCACGTTTTTCATTTGAATCTACAAATAGTAAACAAAATATATACATACATTATATACCTATAATAAAACGCCTATGATTTAAATGAAACATAAATATATGCACACGTTAAATTTGTAGTGTCGGGTTTTCCCTCCGTTAATATGGGGTGGATGAGCATTGATATGTGGGAAGATACAAAGTGCCACGAAAAGAACCGTAAAAGACATTAGTGTTTTCGATGGAGAAATGGCTGCCATTTCTTGTTATTTGATGAATTGATGAAAATATATTGGTTTGATGCATGTTTATATATAGAAGAATGTTGGTTGAATTTTGATCAAGTGGGGGAAATAGTTAATTAATTGATGAAAGAGTGAAGTAGAGCAAAGCTTCAATAGGTTATCCTGGTCGGGCCAATAGGTTGCTGGACGATTATTTTTTGAGTGGTGGCAAAGACAATCCAGTAATGGTAACTGAATATATATAATATAGATACAAGGATTTGTCACACACACACACATGTGTGTATATATATATATATATATATATATATATATATATAAAGGATTCTTGAAGACTACTAATAATAAGTATATATAGGTAATATACATTCTATATGATGAAATATTTAGCTCAACTAATTGCGGGAATGGTAAGTTGGTGCAAAATATTAGCATTATCGAGTACTCTTGTGGGCACCAGGTCCGTTTCACCTTAACGGAGTCGTTGAGTCACCATAATTTATATTCCTCAAAAAATATTTCCTGCAAAATACGTAACACAATATATTTAATACGCACGTGTAGATTATAAATTAAGAATTGGTGTTTTGTCTATTATGTACTTGAGTTCTTAGTGTGGAAGCCAATCAAAGGGTGAATGTTTTTATTTCTTTAATTTTTTTATCTTTTATATTTATGTTATAGAATTGGTGAATTGCTGATATAAATTAATGGGCCGGGCTTTTAACGGATTGGAGTTTCAAGCTTTGGCCCAAACAATCCAAATCCAATGTGTGGTCTACGAAATTAAACAGGCTTATTTTCAGTTTAATGAATATAATGAATATAATGAATAATATATATATATATATATATATATATATATATATATATATATATATATATATATATTTTATATTATCTAATATATGAGAAATACAACTTGACTTTAGCGGTAAATAATACTGATATAATTTATTAATGTTGGACTATCCCCTCCAATGAAAACAAAAAACGTGGACCATCTATTTTATTTCACCATCAATCCTCACAAAACTGTACAACATAATTCTGGCACCTCTTCTCTGTACACCGCTGTCGTACGTGGACGATTGCAATTGGACCACATTTTTTAAAATCTCTGAACTAGTTGACCTAGGGCACTGTGTCCTAAGTAAAACACACGTGACATTAAGCACGTGCGAGAGTGGGAAACTAAAGATGAAGGCCGAATCTCTGTCCTGCAAGATCGCATCTAACTTGCGCAACACCGATCCTAGATTTCTCAAGATCGAATTCCATCCACACATTTTGCTGATGGTGATGCCCGATGACGTAAGCCTCAATCCCCAAAAGATCCGAGTTCCCAAACGTGAAGCATTGCACCGAATCATTCCCCCTCACTTCATTCGGGACCCGGTACAGCAACCGCTCGCCCGTCACCGTTATCTCCGCGCCCCGAAACACTAAGCTCACAGACGGCAGTTTAGGCGGGTCCGTTAAGTTTAACGGCACCCGAAAACACAAATCAAACGCCCCCTGGAACACAAAATCCGGATCCTCCAAAACCCGCAGGAAATTCGATGTTTGGCTTACGAACTCGTTTCTCAGTGCGGTGTACGCGGGTCCGAGGAGGAAGGTGAACTGCGTGCCGGAGTCGACCATGGTTTGACCCGCCCCGGTGTGGTCGGGTTCGAATATGGATTTGGGTAGCTGGAGTAATTTTTGCGAGACCATAATGCCCTCGAGCTGGACAGTGTACGCAACTCTGTCGAAGTAAGGGAGAGGGGTAGAAATCTGGATCAATGGGGTGTAGTTCAGAGGCATAAGCCACGTGGCATTGGATTCGCCGAAGAGTAGAATACCCGAAAAATCCGAACCCGAAATGCAGTAGGAGAATTTCTTGAAACCCATTTGAGAGATGAAAGAGAGAGATCCACGGTTCATGCCCATTAACCCGGTTGTTTTCGAATCTTCATCCGAGTTACTGCTGAAACCCGAATCCATACACCCGAATATGGTACCCGGAAACTTCGACCCGGCGATGGTGAAGTTGTCCATGGCTAGATTTCCTTCCGAGGAAGATGCGTCGGCGTAGGAGAGAATAGCGTGGCAGAGATTCTTGGAATCGCAGGAGGCGGGTATGGAGAAATCTTGGGTTTGGGTGGTGCACGTGGCGGAGGAGCAAGGGATGGGGGTGTAGGAAGACGAGCGGTTCGGGTCGAATACGGGTCGGTTGATCCGGGTGGTGTTGCATTGGAGCCAGGAGAGCTCACTCCCTGTGTCGAGGACCATGGTAACATTCTGTGGTGGCGCGCCAACGGCCAATGAAACTGTGAGGGTTACGTTGTGGGTGAATGGGAGCTTGTTCGGAGGTGATGAAGATGGAATTTCTTGGGTTTTGAGGGGTAAAACTAGAATTTTACTCGAGTTCGATTTGGATACTGTAAACGGTTCGGCGGTGGAAATAAAGATCCGGGTTTGGATCGCTGTGAAGAAGGCGAAGAGAGAGAAGAACAGTGTTTTGATATTCATAATTTATTAAATTAAATTAAATTATATATATGTGAAGAAACTGGTAAGAGAATTTTTTGTATTGTTTAAGGAGGTCGGAGAAGAAGATGTACGTAACTACTGAGATAGTGTTGTGAGTTCATGAGACAAAAGCGTGTTTGGAATCTTTTTAACATTTTCTGAACTGAAGAAACGCCACTGAGAAAGATCAGTGGGGGAGTAGGGTATGATTAGTGAGGAAAACGACACCGTTTTGGACTACTATATCTTGATTGGTCGGTTGATTGGTGTATCCGTGACCATAAACTTCTATCATTAAAATGGTAGTATTAATTTAATGACGTTAAGCTTGTTGGTTTCACACCCAATTTCCTAGCTTTATTCGGAATAAAAAAAAAATTTGCAATTGAAATATTCAGTTTTATTCAACTAATATTTTCAACAATATACTTAGCCTCGGGCTTATGAGATCATGTACCTCGTGAAATACTTCATATGGTTTAAATCGTAGATCTACATAAATAACTATTCAGTATGTATATATGTATATAAGTGTGTGTGTGAATTATTATGTGTATATCAATAATGTAAAATTAAGTGGTGTATTGCTACCAAATGCAGATTCTACTAAATACAAAAAACTTTAATATGAGATTTATATTGAGGAAATTTCTATTTGAAATTTGGGATCTTTATGATTGAATTGATCCCATTATTGACCTAATTAATTAGGAAAAGTCATATAAAAAAAATTACTATAAGAGTTTATAATTAGTTGAATTGTATATGCTTTTATGAGGTAGGTAGATAGTAGTACACTAGTACAATTAATGGGAAAATGAATGCATCCGAAGATATAATTATAAAATGGAGGGTAAGATAATTAATATCACCTTTCAATTAGATGATTGAAGCTGGAATATATATTGATTGTGTTGGGTCATATATCGTTGTCTCTCTTTCAATATATGGTTGGTGAATTACTCAGAACTCTAATAAAAATAAAAAATAAAAAATAAAATGCAGAAACAGTTTCACCAGAAGAATTGTGCTACTGGTGGTGAGATTAGCAGCTACTTATTAATTACTTATATATCTGTGCACGTGTGAGCACATGCATTGTTGAATACGGAGTGGGCAAAAGAATTGGTGATGGGAATCCTTTTTTCCCGTGAAAAAAACACTAATGTTGGGGACCATAAACCCCGCTAACCCGGGGTCCTATGCTAGCTCCACCACTGAATAAAAACTGAATTTTCTAAACAATACTGATTATATTAAAATTTTCCGATTCCAATCCGAAAATTTTGAATGCTGGAATATATTTTGTCATTCCAATCTAAGAAATTTTAACTTTTCATAAATTTTTAAAAATGTTTATTCTGTTGAATCTCCGTCTGATTTTCACCAATAGTAATAGGTGCGATTTTCACCCATAATAACAGCTCGGAGCCTTCTAAAAACCGAGATGCCAACGGAAAAGAAAATTTGAACATAATTAAACTCATAAATAACACAAGAAATGTAAAAAAAAAAGAAGAAAAATAAATAAATAGAAAGAAAATGTAGCAATCAACTCCAAAATATTTGGTGAAATCTTCTTCTTGTAGTTTTGTACATAATTGCACTAAAAGTTTAGCTTATATACAAGAAAGAAGAAACCAACAACCATATTAACTTCCATCAGTTACCCATACTTGATACTGCTGAATATGTCCCAACCATTGCAAAACAAATTCCCATTATTATAACCGCCGTGCTTGTTATAATCTGTTAATCAAGAAACATTAAACCACAAATTATTATTTAATTAAATTATAAAAAAACATATATATCACACACACACACACACACACATACATACTTACCTCTAATTTAGATAGTCTTCCGGCGTGTATTCGCATACTGCTAGCACATGGCAACACAACAGACTGTTCGACAAGAAGCAACGAAAAACCCGAAAGTTAAATCCATGGTCAAACCGAAAGCTATGAAAAGTCAAAGCAAATAATTATAAGAGATGATTTACCACTAGCATGACAAGAAGGGATCCAATCAGTGCCATAACAGATCCTGCAAATTTAAATCAGTTAATTAGCAAATGCACAAAAGAAAAAAAAAATCGTACGCAACAAATCGAAGTCGTTCGATTTTATTACCAAAGTACGGAACGGTCAATGCTACAATTAAGGTCGAAAAGACCAAAGTTGTCCTGATTATCAAAGACATGGTGGTGGATTGAATATAAGATGAAGGCAGTAATTCTTCTAGACCTAATGCCACTGGTGTCATTGATAAACCAAACTTTGTAAGAGGTGCTACAACCTGAATTATTAAATAAAAAAAATGTGTTAGTTTTATTACACTTTTAATTAGTATATATATATTCAGAAATTTTTTTTTTTTTTTTTTACTTTCTTACCACAGCCCATCCGGCGATTTTCGAAGGTTCCAAGTTTGTGGGAAGATTTAATGTGAACTGGGGTTTTATAGCTTCGCCAAACATGGAGTAACCGAAAACTGCTACTCCGGCGTATAGGAAACCGGCAGTTACAAAGCTGCATGGATCACATTTTGTTAAAGAAAATAAAAAATAATGAATAAATGATTTTTGAAGATGAATCGAAAGGTTACCTGATAATGAGAACTGAAGGAAATCGGGAGGGCTCGCGCATGGAGGAATATATGTTTGGAAAAACAGAATGGCTGCCATAGCAAAAGCTGAAAATACCAATTGTGATTGGTAAGTTCGGAAAATCGATCGCTTTTCCGGTTGGATGGAATCCGACATCGGAAGATACTCCGGCCCACACCAAACAGGCCACTACTAGTACCAATGTCACCACACCACCAACTGCAAAAACCAAAAAAAAAAAAACAAACATAATTAAATATATTTTCGAAACAGAATGCTACTATTTACGAAGCAAATTACGTACCTGAAATGTACGAAAGCAAACGGAGATTTCTTAGCCAAACCGTCGGAAGAATGATGAGTGCGGAAATAATGGCACAAATTTGATACGAGTCGAGATGTATCCCAAACACATCCATTTGCATATTCGGGAAAGAAGCCGACAAATTATCGCTCATCATTATTAAGTATTCCACACATGAAGACTACAATCAAGAAATTTCGATTTTTTATTAGCAAAAATAAAAATAAAAAATTGGATTATTGATTTATAAATTATAATGAAGTGTAGATACATATACATACATATAGTTCAACATATAGGATCACCTGCAATTAAAAAAAAAATCAACAGATCAGTTCCAAATTCCGATTAATTAATAAAAGTATTAAATTAAAGTGGTGTATTTGAATAATACTTACAGCGATTAATATTCGACCGGTTAATCCGAAAGCAGCATGTCCGATATCCGGATAAGTTTTGAGACGAGGCGAACTATCCAAACATTTCTTCAATAATAAACCAGTGTAGCATGTAATTGCTCCAAACAAGAACAAAAGCCCTATACTAAACCACCCTCCTTCTTTAAGCGCGTACGGAGTCGAAAGAACTCCGATCCCACACAGCGCATTTACCGCTGCATGTTTCAAAATATATATAATTTCCTCAATAAAAGTTAAATGCTTATTAAAAATAATTAATTAATTAATTACCGTTAAGAACCGATTGCGTGTAGGTACACTTCTCGCGGTGGGGCTGTTCATCGGAAAAGCTGGCGGTGAATTCAGAAACGGAAGGTTGATTTATGTGAGGCAGTGAGGTGCAGCCGATTTCGAGGTCGGAGTTTAACGGTGAGATTAGGGGTTTGTATAAAGACGAAGAAGATTCCGGAAGAATCGATTGGGATGCTTTCTCGGATGCAAGGAAGAAAGAGCTGCCTTTGCCTTTTAAGAAGCTTACTGTTGGAGGTGTCACACCTGTGAACATGTCCATTGAATCCCTAGTTTCGATATCAAAATACACGAGTTTATTAGTCGATTTTTTAGCGTAAAAATCAACTGTTAAGTTATCAAATAAATGAAAGAACTAACATACAGTAGAACCTCAATAAATTAATAACCTCGATTAAATAATAGTTTCTCGATAATTTAATAATTCGTTAAATAAATAGAACTTTCCTAGTCCCGACTGTATTAATTTATAGATGTTTAACTGTATATTTATTTTTTCAGGCAAGTTGAATAAGAATTAAGACAATGCTGCATGGCAAAGTAACAAGTGGTTCACCATGGCTAGGGTTTTTTTCTGTAATAATATTTATTTTTCATGAACCAAAATTTATCATACACAAAAAAAAAAAAAAACATAAAACAAATATTCAATCATGGTAATAACAAAAAAAAACAATTGTGCAATGTAGTATATATATACATATATATATTCATGTATGTATATATTAATGTATGTATATGTGTATGTAATACCTGTAACTTTGGGGCCAAAAATTGGCAGGGTCGGGATTGAGACAATCATCGGAATGTGCGCGCGAAGGACCGGTAATATTCGATTCGGTATCGTAATTATCGAGATCATGGCAAACTCTTTCGGCCTCGTTTTCTTCGTCGTCCGTTTCGATTTCAATCGCTCTGTCTCGCCCCAATTCTTCTTCCAACTGCTTCATTGTTATTAATCACAGCTGCTCAATTCCGCCGTATAACCAAATATATATATACCTATACGTATATGTATGTATATATATATAAATATTAAGTATTCAGGGTTTTTTCTCTGGTTTCGCAGGAGAGAGAGAGGTTGAGAAGAAGAAGAAGAAGTTGTACGGTGTATGGATTGTTGGGAATTTTGGAGCGATTGAGTTTTTATATTGATAATAATTTAGAAAAATATATTTTGAACCAATTAGAAGACGTTTGATTTTCATAAGGACTCTTAATTGGAGTAAAATATTAAGTGTTTTGATATATATCATATCATATATGTATCCCGCCGTGTAGGGGTTGGCTGTTTTGATGCTTCGCCACTCGATTTCTTTGCTGTTTTATTAATTACGTGACCGTTGGATAATTAATTACTGTGTTTATTTAATTTAATTTAATTACATCCCAAAAAAGTTGATTTGCTGCTTATTGTAACGGAATTGATTTTTAGGTTATAAATTAATTACGTGCTAAAATTTTGATTTAGGAGTAGTTATTAGTGTGACAGAATTGTATTTACATTAGGATTGTGGGTGTGACAGCTGGCTAATAGTTTATTTCGTCGAAGTCTAATTTAGAATGGGAATAAAAGAGTTTGACTTTTAGTCAAATTATAAACGAATTTAAGTTGAATTCTTGGTATTCAATTTTCAAGCGGTCTCAAATTGATTAGATTTTTACTGTTGATCTATATCCGATGCATCTTGTAGCATAGTATAAATCTACTACTCTAGATTCTTAGTCTTTTTATTTTTTTATACTTTTTTAATACTTCATAATACATCACTATTGCGTGTATCTATTTTATAATTTTATATTACCCTTTGTAGTATACTTAAATAATTTTAATGTCCCTGTCGTATCGATAATTACACTCAGCCCCTTGAAACATAGTTTGAAACTCTAATGGGATAATGGTGGATCTAAAAAACTCGTATTTTTAGCTAATGGTGGAGACAACATAGAGTTTGTGGATGACATGGTTCCCCCAATATTTCTTCAATCATCCGTAGCTCTTTATTGTCTCCACTACTTTTGAAACTAATTGTCCGTTAGAACTCTATCGGAATAACGTGTCGAATGCACTATCCCATTAGAATTTCTAACAATGTTTCAGGAGTGTGAGTGTAATTATCAATACCACAGGAACCTTAAAGTTATTTTATCATACCTCAGGGGTGTGCACGTAATTTACCCTTCTTAATAGTATTAAACAAGCATATTTGAGTATTTTTTTTTTATTTCGTCAATTTCATCATCCCTTCATAAAAAACAATTGCTGGAAAAAAAATGATTAACATGTGTAACAAAACAATCAAAATGAAAAAAACCAAACAATATGTGACATGAAAAATCAAATTAAATTACTCCGTAAAATTACATCACAAATAATTAAAAATATCACATACAACAATATATACTAAATATTTATTTGGATTTGTCAATTTGGTTAAGCTTGCCAAGCCCATTGCACGTGACACATACAATTTGAAGCTGATCTTTTCTTGCCGCATTTGCCCTTAAAGCCGACCCGCTTTTTCTCACGAATCCCGCCCCGTCACATTCGGGGCACCTGAACCAAACCCACAAATAAAAATATTAGTCTAATATTATATTATTATTATAATTTAATGAGAACAAAAATTATTAAAAAAATTAAATTAAAACATCAGCAATTTACTAACAGATCCTTGCGGGAAAAGAATATAGGAAAAGCAGTCCCAAGCAACGCCACCGCGGCGGCGCCGGCAATCAGATAAACTGTTCCGTCGGATGAAACGTCACCGACGGCGGCAACAACCGTGAGCTGCTTTCTCTCTCTAGTTTTCTTCTGCAATGTAGCCGTTGAAGATAGGGTTGGGCCGAAGAATATGCTTCTGCCGTTGGAGTTGCTGCAGAGAGACGATGGAGTGGGTTTAGTGATTGAATTCGTGGAGAAAACAGCCTGCAATTGAGTAACGGACGCCATTTTTGCGAGATTATTGTTTAATTTTTTATGTGAAATTATACAGAGTTTGACTCAGATTTTATAGGTAATTTTAGCAGAGATATTTGTATTGGGGGGAAGTGGATAAGGGGAAAGGGAGAAACGCTAATGGTGACTTAGTATTGGATAAAATAATGGGTCCCACTTTTTATTTCATGGCATTATTCTCAGTTTCGTGGTGGACGCTGCACTACCACAATTATTTTTAATATTATTTAATTTGTTGAATTATCAGTTGAGAGTTGAAACTCCATTGTTAGTTGCTAGTTAGCTACAATTTTCCTATCAATTTATTCAAGATCCAAAATTTGTGTTTAATTATTTCATTTTTATTTAACGCGGCTATTGAAAGTTTTGCAACACTATAAGGTATGATCTAAAAGTCATTTGACTAAACTTGTTTTAAATAGATGATAAACCGTTTTAAGAGTTAATAAGTTGATAAGCTGTTATTTGGTCTTCAGAACTTTATGTTTTAGATTTTTTTGAAAATTTTACAATACACTTTGAAAGAGCTTATAAGCTCGAAACATCTTATAAGTTATTTTCAACAACTTATAAGTATAGCCTAGCCTACCCCATGAGGTAGTGTTAAATTGTAAAAGCATCTTTTCTGTTTGGGTAATTACAACCACCATTCGATTATGAATCTATTTTCACGTCTATCCTTATGGAGTCAAATTCAACATAATCTTCTAGATTTCGTGGAATGTTCACTAGTTTGTACTCGTTTTGTGCAAAAATGCAGTTTATGATGCACCGCAATCTGATATTTACAAGTCAAATGACACATGTTATGATCATCTTGTTTTTAAACGTAGACCGAATGAGGTAAAACGGATACAAACTCGATAAAATTCCACATAATCTAGAAGATTCCATAAAAGTTAACACCGCAAGAGTATAAGTCTAAAAAGATTCATAGTTAACAGGGTGTTTGTAATTGCCCAATCATGAGAGATTTTTCGTAATTACCTTATCTCACGGTTGATCGTAATTTACCCAACATTTGAAAGATAGCAAAGTATTGATATCAAAAGATAATATTATTGCCCAACGGCTTTTAAGACATAAGGGCCATCTTCTAGAAGCCTAAGATGACCGATCTAATTGGGCCGGTGAACCGTTTTAATCCTCGAATTGGGCCGGTGAACCGGGCCCAAATTTCATTAACAAACCTTCCGTTCTATCCAGATGCTTCACGTAAATTCCAGAACCTCTCTCGTTTCCATTTCCCCTCACAAAACGGATATATAAATCTATTTACATGTCCATCCTTATGGAGTTAAAGTCAACATAATCTTCTACATTTCGTGGAATGTTCACTAGTTTGTACTCGTTTTGTGCAAAATTTCAGTTTATGATGCACCGCAATCTGATATTTACAAGTCAAACGACATATGTTATTATCATCTTGTTTCTAAACGTAGACCTCGAATGAGGTAAAACGGATACACACTGGAGAATATTCCACATAATCTTAATGAATTCACTAAATTTGACACCGCAAGAGTAAACGTTTAAGAAGATTCATAGTTAACTGGATGGTTGTAATTACGAGATTTTTTTTCGTAATTACCTATTTAACTTATCTCACGGTTGATCGTAATTTACCCAACATTTTAAAGAGAGCTAAATATTGATACCAAAAGATAATATTATTGCCCAAAGGCTTTTAAGATATACGGGCCATCTTCTAGAAGCCCAAAATGACCCATTTAATTGGACCGGTAAACGGTTTTTTATTCTCGAATTGGGCCGGCGAACCGGGCCCAAATTTCATTAACAAACCTTCCGTTCAATCCAGATGCTTCGCGTAAATTCCAGAACCTCTCTTGGTTCCATTTCCCCTCACAAAACGGATATATAAATAGCTGAGCTCAATCTCACCAAGTTCTAATCTCTACTTCTTTGAAATTTGTTCCTTCTGTTAAAACCAACTTCTTTCGGCGCTCAATCTGCAAATCATTCTTCCAGCGTTTTTTTAATTTCCTTTCGAGTTTCTCGATCGAGTAAAAATGGCGGGCGAAGGTCCCAATTGGCAAGGTTTGCTTAAGTGGAGTCTTTCCCACGCTGATGGTTCTAATCCTTCTCGCAATTTAAGGTACGGCCATTCTATTTTCTCATGCGTTTATGAAATTGGGGGTTCTTTTTAGGGTATACAACCCTTCGTTCTTTGCTTTGAATGTTTATTTATGAACTAGCACTAATTGTGAACATTAAATAGATTGACACAATATTTACGTAGAGACAGACTCCTTAACCCTAATCCCATGAACTAATGGATTTTCGGGTTTAGGGTTTGATAAAAAGCCCTAATTATAACAGTTTTGATTTGATGGGGTTGGGTTTTAGGGGGGAAGTGACTAAATCTCGTTTGGTTATTGAATTGTGATATAAAATGAGAGTGATGTGATATTGATTTATATTATGTTTGTAGGAGAATTTTTTTAATGGATTACTTTTCTTGTTGTATTTGGGTTTTAGCGAGGCGGATAAAAAATGGTTTAAAGAGGCAATGGAGGCGCAGACAGTTGATATTGTGAAAAGAATGAAAGAGATAACACTTGTGATGAAAACCTCGAAGGAGGATTTGGAATCTCAAGGGGTCACCGATCAAGATATTCAAGGTAGATATCTACACGGATAAACATTTTAGCTTCTGTTTGTGCTATTCAGAACTCGATTTGTTCTCAATTGTTTTTTTTTTTGGTGGTTCGTGCAGATATGTTGGATGAGTTGCAAGAGCATGTGGAATGCATCGACATGGCCAACGGTTAGTTTCTTAGTTGTATTATCTGTTTCCGGATTATTTTATGCACTGGTTATTACGATATTGGGATAGTTCTTTGTTAGTTGGTAGTGTTGGGCAGTTAGTTTATCTAAGTAGGGACTTGGTGCATAGAGCTGCCACTTGAATAGTTTAAGAATCGTGGTTCCGGTTTCTTCAAAACACTGATAACGAGTTTGTGTTCTTCATATTCGTTATTCCAATTTCCAAAGATTGGTAGTGGCAAATCCCGATTTCCTGAAACACAAGGTCAATATGAGACTCGTTGCTTTATTCGGCCATTCTCATACTGAACTAATAATATTGTAGCTTATAGTTCAGAAAAAAAGGCCCCAAATGAAACCAATAAAGGTCCACAGTCTACTTCATTGCAGAATTTTATGCGATGATGTATTGTTTCAGCTGAAATCGAACTTTTCTGAAGTGGCTTTCCAAATACAATCTGCCAGCACTTTTTCCGTTGTTTATAACGAATTTGTTGGTTATTTTCATTTGTCAGATCTTCACAAGATTGGTGGCTTGACTCCTCTCCTTGGCTATCTGGAGCATTCCAATTCCAAAATCAGGGCTAAAGCTGCGGAAGTTATTACCACAATCGTCCAGAACAACCCGACAAGTCAAAACGTGGTCATGGCCCAGCATGGTCTCAAATCACTTGACAAAATTTTTACCTCAGATACTGATATTGTAGCTTGTACCAAAGCTCTCGGTGCAATCTCATGTAAGTGTCTTTTTTTGGTAAAGCATTTACGCTAAGGATGGATGATTTGTTGTTCTGATCTTTTTCTGTTTGTTCTTGTTCGTGTTGCTTTTTCCAGCCCTGATTAGGAATAACAAGATAGCAACTGAAGAGTTTATTCGTGATAATGGCTATGAGAAACTGAGAGACGCTTTAACCGACGAGAATGTGAGATTCCAAAGGTAACTAACTACTCTCGGGTTGTGTTAACATCTAATGTAGCTTATATCAAATCCTCGACTAAGTTTGTTCATATCATATTTACAGGAAAGCCTTGAACTTGATGAGCTATTTACTTGATGTGGACAAGTCAAGACGTGAATTTGTACTTGAGGCTGTGTCGTCGTCCCACCTTGCATCGAGCAGTGACGGTGGTGTACGTGAAGCTGTGCTTAGTATTCTTCTTGATATGGCACGAGACAAATCTGGATCTGGTAAAGCTGCTAAAAAATTTAGCAAAGAAAAAGAAAAATATATGAAGAAAGTATTACAAGAAAGGGTGAAAAGGATAACAGAGATGTCCGAAGAGGATCTTGTAGCGGCGAAAGAGGAAATTCGCCTCGTGGAGGAGCTTTGGAGAGTGTGCTTTTGTGGGCCTTCACCACTTGTCAAGAAGGGGATTGCTGTTCTTGATGGGGAAAATGAACTGTCGGAGCTGCCACCTGATGTGGCGAGTAAGCACTTTGAACCGCCGCTCAGAGCTTGGGCTGCTGCGAATATGGATAGCGAGAAGAAGGACGAGGCTCCGTTGTTGATTGGTCCTCAGAAAAATTCAATGTAATGCATTCACTCTGCTGTGGGTGTTGTTAAAAATGTGTTTTTGTTGTCGTGTTGTGACCGTAGATTTTTGTGCTCGGTTGTTTCTTAGTCTCTATAAATGAATGGTTTTCGTGTTCGGGCAATCGGTATTTCGTTTTATTTGTTGGTTATTGCGTTTATTACCAGGCTTGTTGCTCCATTGTTGGGGTGGAGCATTTGAGGTAGAAGGAGAAGCATTGGTGTTTAGGATTAGCACACTTACAGTGGCTTTTTTAGTCTTTTTATTTTGTTAGAATTTGAAAATTGGAAATTGAAATTGAAATTGGAATATTTTTTTGGAAAAAATTGGTATTCTAAGATATACTACATTAAAATCGGACAAAATATGTATCCTATATTCCTATCCCAATATAAAAATAAATAAATAGAAAATTGATTTTTTGGAATTTGGAATGTGGAATAAGAAATTAGCCCAATTGAGTTTCCGGGCCAATCGGACCCAATTCGGCCCATTTCTTGAACTAATGAAGGAGCTTATTTTATTTTTACAATTAAACTGAAAGAAAGTGATGTGTGCTGGAATATTTGAGAAAGAAGAAAAGAAGAGAAAACAGAGTAAATTTGATTCCACCGGCCAGCAATTTCATGTTTTTGCTTTATTGAATCTCTGATTAATTCAGCTCAGAAGAGCAAAACAAAGGGAAATATATCAAGCAGTGCGATGAGGCTCGCAGCTGAAGTTTCGAAGGCGATGAGGAATAGAATAATCCCCTCAATTTCACTTATTAAACTCCCGCCGGAAGCGGTGGCGCCGCCGTCAATCAGACAATTTTCTTCAAGCTTGAGCAATTCCACGCACAATCCAGTTGCCGTTGAAATGATAAAGTACGCCACCTCTCTCGCCCGTGAACAGAAAACAGGTGCCCCCTCTTCATTTGCTTTTTCTGCGCACAATATTTCCCTAAAGTTTTGAGGTTTTCGATTTTTTTGTAAAACGACGTCATTTTGTTTGTTTATTTATTAATTATTGTTTTGTGTGACTGTGAAATTGCAGAGGAATCATATGCCCGAGGACTGTTGGTGTTGGAACAGTGCGAGTCCACTCAGTTTGATGATAACTCTAAGGGTTTGGTTGAACTCGCTCGTTCTACCTTAATGTTTGAGAGGTTCGTTCCTCTTTTTCCTTCACTATTTTTCCACGATGTTTTTATGTAATTTTTATTAATTGATTCTGTCGTTCATTTACCTTTTTAATCAATTATACCACTTTTGGTTAATTTTGATGTTAATTTAGAGGGCTCCATGAGTCAGCAATTGAGAGACTTGGAAAAATTCAAGAACTGAGTTTGTCTTCTATTGCCATTAAAGGTGATTTTTCACACTTCTTTTCTTTCATTTTCTGAAGAGAAGATAATTACAATCTCAGTTGATTGAGAAATTCGTGATCTCGAGTAACGGTTTTTGTGTGTGTGTGTGTGTGTGTGTGTGTGTGTGTTGGCTTCTGCAGTTGCTGCTTCTGAAGCTCTAGGTGGAATTTACTTAGAACATTATCAAGTAAGCTGTAGTGATAACCACAAGGATTCTTTCTAATTTTAGATATTATAATAAATTCTTCGAAAATGGAATCAAACGATTTCCATTTTTGTGTAGGAGGATGCTGCATCGGCCGTTGCAGATTTAGCTCTTCAAATCATAGGATCAATCAGATTAGAAATTGGCGATGGGGGTGGCTTTGAGATTTTAGAAACCCGCATTAAAGCACTAAAAGGTCTAATCGAGCTAAGTCGTGGTAATCTTGACTCTGGTAAGCATTATATAAATATACCCTTTTGTCCCTTTTCTGTTTTCTATTATCAATCGTGTTTGAAATTCAGTCCATTTTCTGCAGCACGTTCGATCTTTGATGAAGTCCAAGGACATAGATTTTTCATCGGTACGGGTTTTTACTTAAATGAGAGACGTCATATCGCCCATAATGTCCTTCGTTTTGTTAATAATCGTGATATATATATTTAGGCAATGCTGCCCTTTCTTGTGGCGAATATCTTCACGGAATGCGAAATTTCTCGACTGCAAAGGAATTGTATAAGAAAGTAATTAAAGAGATATCCGAGAATAAAGGTTTTTCTGATCCAAACAACATTGGAGCTTGTAACATGGCTGCAGAGGAAGTTGAAATTGCAGCTGCTTGTGCTTTAGGACAACTCGAGGCTCATATGGGGTAATCAATCCCAAGATATAGTTCTATCTTGCAATCAATGTCTTGTTTAGTCATGATATACTCGTGTCTTAATTTCGGTCTTTTGCCCTTTGTAGGAACTTTAATGATGCGGAGGAGATATTGACTGCCGCATTGAAGAAAACGGAAGAACGCTTTGGTATGCATACATACACCTTCATGAATGTATAATTGTGAACGAGGTCCTCGGTTTATGATCATATTGTAATTATGGTGGCTTTTATTGATATATATATAGGTGCTCATCATCCGAAAGTTGGTGTAGTATTGACCTGCATTGCGCTCATGTATAAACTGAAAGCCACAGTGGAGCGCTCGAGTTCCCTTTTAATCCAAGAGGTTTGAATTTTTTGTATAGAAGCCCGAGTTAGTTATGTTGTGACTAAAAAAGATTGTTGAGAGAAGCGTTTTTTTTTTCTTTTCGTAAAATGGTTTTTCAGGGCCTTTTCAGAAGAGCAGTAGAATTGCTTAAAGCTCCACCGTTGGATGTCGACGGTACGATAATCATATCTCATCTTCTTTAGATTCAATTGAATGAAAGAAAAGCTTAATTAGCGATAAAAAAGAACCCATATTGAGTTCATTTGTTTTGATTGCATAGGTGAGGCGAGTGAGAATGTTTACAGAAAAGATATTATCGCATTTGCCAGAGGTATGTATGTATATATATATATATATATATCTTTGTGTTAGCATTTTGAGTTAATTTACTTGAGGGTTCAATATACAACATATGTATATATTGTGAAGGTGGGTATGGAGAAACACTTCGTGTGCAAAAGTCGAGAAAAGCAGAAGGGGAAAGATTGAAAGAGTGGGCGGAAAATGGATGGGGAAACCGATGCATGTCCCTCGGGGAAGCTCTAGAACTTTCCGAGACTTCAACTAGGGTTCCGGTCATAGATACTCGAATATGCAGGGTCCTTCTCTAGTTTATTTTAACAATACTGTTACATGATATTTATAATAATCTCACTGTTTTATATATATCAACTGACATTTTGAGGTCAAAATGACTGAAATAACCTTCATCGCTTCAACTAATCATCTCTGAAAAACGAGAAAAATGCAATTAATGCAGATTATCATTTATTTGTTAAATTAAAAAGTACATTGACAAAAACCTTCTCTAAAAAGCTTAGCTATTAGGGAAGGTCTACCTTACAGAGGATAATCCTATTATACATTAAAATAGTAGTCTACCTCATTCACAGTTGAGTAGAACACAAGACATATTAATCAACAACATACATTAACATTAATGACAGTTAAATTAAATTAAATTCACAACCCGAATTCCGGTTCCTCCCACTTCCTCTTCCTAATACCCGATCCCAAATCGAGAGAAATATTTTCAACTTGATAGTCGTCGAAGTTGAAGCACTCCGCCTTCAATACAGTTACCGGACTCGAAGGGCTACTGTGCCAAGAATTTGCACAAACTAACATATTATCGTGATCTTGAACCGATAATAGTTTCCCCATAATCCTTCCACACTTGATTAAATCGTCCTACAGCACAAATGTTTTTTATCAGAAAAAAAATAAAAAGAATCTAAGCATTATTCACAAGTTAAGTACTCTTGTAATAATAATCTCACCTTTTGATCTTGAGGGACAACATTGTCCAAAAGTGCAAGCGAAGCTATATCTATCGACGGCGATAACTCTTCAAATGCACGTTTGACTGCAGATATGGCTACAACACATTGTCTGAACTCCAGGAATTTAGGGTCTGAACCAATATTTTTTTTTTTTTTTTATCAGTACGAGAAGAAAATAAATTAATCCTTATTCATCAGAATACGTTTACGGATAAATATTTGCTTACACTTGAAGAAACAAAATTTAATTTTTATATATATGTATGCAAATTGTGGTACCTAAAAGAGCAGCGAGGAGTAATTCATTAACACGTTGAGTGAAATCGTGGACCACGGATTTGTTCAAGGCGTGATGAATACTATGTATTAAGATGTCGATATAAGAAAACGGAGTCGTAGAATCCATTCTCCATCCTAATGCCTTCATCAGTCTTAGTTCCATTCGCTGAATTAGGCCCGGATCAAAGCATTTCTCGAGATCACCTTCCACCTGTAATATGTGAAACAAATATTCAGATATTTTGTTATATTATATATCCAAATGCAGAAAAACAAAATTGGAAATTAATATAATTACCTGGAATTCATGCAGTTGGAGATTCATCGTTGTTTCGTTGAATTTAGAGGCGACGGATAAACATGCGACGGAGAGGAGTTCAAACATCCAGTACTGTTTCCATTCCTGAAAACATCATTAATTTAATTAATATAACAAGTCTGAATTACTAAAGAAACCCTAATTAATAACTAGAGTGTGTTATAAACATAACATAAGGCATTTCTTACTCGGCATTCATGAGTCACTGAAACGAACCGATCCAAATAATTCACGGCGATAAACACTGTTCCACGACACAGATTCATTCTCCTTTGAGACTACATAATAAAAAAAAATGAAAATTTTCAGCAAGAAATATATATTTACATGCATATATATATATAAATAGGTCGATCGCCATGTGAAGATCTTTCGAAGACTATATATATACCTTAAGAAGCCAAGTAACAGATTTAAACCTAGCATTACGGAGAAAACCGTTAGCATTGAGAAGCTGAAAGTAGGGTGGTTGAGGCATATAAGTTGCTTCCTTCCCAAGAAAAACACCTAAAGCTTCTTCACAATCTTCTTTCGACAAAAACAACGAACTTTCGACATTCGCGTTCGCATTACTACTTCCTCCGTTTTCTTGTCCATTATCAGGGGTCATTAGCCACACTTCATTGCATAGTAAATTCTCCATTTCCCGTATACACACACACACAAAAAAGAAAAAGCAGTTTAATCAATAATAACAGAACATATATATATAATCCTATATTGATTGGTTAGTTCTGATTTTATTACTTTTGAAGGCGGTTATATTACATGTATATATAGTGTCTGGTGGTGGTGGTGGTGGTGGAGGAAGGCGGTTGAGGAATAGGTTGGTGGGGGGGGGGGGTAGGAGTATGGGGGTGGTGGTGAAGTCGGATCATGAGATATAAAAAATGGGACACGTCCCTCATGAAAAGGGGTAAATGCTCAGAAGTGAAACAACGTGTATGTATATGTGTATGTATATATATAATTTTGCCAGCGATTCTTTTTTTGTTTTTTACTGGAACAAAGCAAATGCGTGAATAGGCACGAGGAATGCCCTTGTTCTTGTTCACCTCTCTTTAATTTTTTATTTTTTTTTATGATTTTGTTTTTGGTCCTTTTTCATTCGATTAGGGCTTTTTTGTTCATTAAATGGCACACGTGTGGGCCCACCGTGGCCATAATGGGGGCACGATTTATTTTAATAATTAATTATTATTTTTTAATCGGGACCAACCTAGCAAAATTCAATCATGAATTAAATAAAAACTGCACAAACTTCAGTTTCTCAACTGTATGCCATGCTGGATAAAAATACCTGCGAAATTCAGACGCAATTTCCATTTGGTTGTTTATTCAGGTTTTTTGGGACAAATAAGTGGGGCCTCGAGCCTGTCATTTCAAACATTATTCTCCATTCTGAAAAATTATCAATACATAATATATCTATAATAAAGTGACATCATTCATACATTAATTTTATAATAAAAAATGAAATACGATTTAAATAAAAATAAATACAAAACAAAAACCCATTCTACGTGATGCGTAGGTTGGTTATACTATATTACACCCTCAAAGAAATTAATTGCTATGGTTATCTCCACCATATCTTGTCTAATTAATTTACTTTTTAATTTTTAAATTTTAAATACTAGCTACAAAGGAAGCCCAAAATAGGATAGAGATATTATGGTTGTTTTATATATATATCAGAAAAAATAGCAAAAAAAAAAAAAAAATTGGATTGGGCGTATGACAAAAGGCCACGTCACCAAAAGACACTGCACATTTGCAACCACCAAACTGTTTGTGCGAGTTCAGCTCATAGCCACATCATCTCTGGATAACTACATTTCACTCCAAGATTAAGGCTTCCCAGTAATATTATACCAACTCCATGCCTTCAATTTATTGCAACTCGTATGTCGAGAAACGGAACCCTGATTTTTCATCGTTATTGGACTTGAGCTCCAGCTTCTGGAAAGGGCTGCAACATTATATATTATTATCATTGTATTAGATCATTCACTCAATATATCGATGATGTAAACTGTACCGAATACAGATATACTATATGCATAACGCAAGAAGATCATATCATTGTGGACGAGCATATATAATCAATGTAAAACGGGAAGAAAATAATCACTGGCAAGAAATGTGGCATACCTGCTGTTAGGGTCATAATAGAAGCCGTTAATCGAACCATCGTTGCAAGAGAAGCAAACGTAATAAAATCCAGCAATTGTCAGTCCGCAGTCAGGTCCAACATTCACAAAGTATTGCTCTTTCCACCTCTGCAAATCGAATTGGGAAACAGAATTCATACAGCGGTTCTATTCATTATGTATTTTTACTAACTGTAGAAGGATAGGATCGAGGCTATCACCATAAATATGTAAGGATAGTTACTCAAGTCTAGAGATTTCCCCCCATCAACTTCCACTTGGCTCTGGAGAAGACGAAAATAGTGAGATAGCGTAAATACATAACGAGGGGAATGCTGATAGTACTCACAAGTAAAGGTGGGAATGACGGGAACTTTGTCCAGTGCTTTATATCGTCTTCTGCACTGCTCGTAATTATTACCCAGTCAATTATAAATAATCGATTAAATATTCCATCGATAACTCTCGAACAGTTTTTCACTCAGCCGTAAATGAGAATTACTAGGTAAAAAAACTTACGTTGCTCCCCATTTTCCAGTGAAGAAAGTATAATTCTTGGTATCAACAATTTCCCCTTCCCAGAAAGTAACAACCTGAGATGAAGATTAGAAGAAAAAAAAAAGCGAGGATAAATCAGTCTTTACTCTTTATCAATCTAAAGGTGCCTGTTAAATCAGTCGTCTTATCATATAATGAAACAAATTACAGATTAAAGAGCAGAGTTTTTACAGGTGTATCGGCCATAGGAACATTTAGAGCTTCCATTGTGCCACATAAGTAGCCATGATCAAGATCACAACCTTTGATTCTTACATTTACTCTCCATGCTTCGTCTTTCTGTAGACTTGAAACATTTTGAGTCCCTGAAAAGGACTGTAATGAAACACGTGGTATCAGCAGAAGATGACAAACACTATTAGTCGAAAGATTTAATTTTTTTCATGATTGAGTCAGTGAGCTGGGCGAAGTTGATGATCCCAAATTAATTGAAAATCACGATTAATTAATAATATTGCCCAAGTGTCAACTCTTAATATGGAATGCTACCTAATTCTCAGCTCAAAAATGTGATACCGCAATCAAAGTTCAGAAGCAATTTAGATAACAACATAATCATATAACGACGTAATAAATTGGCATCCGATTCTTCTGATGGTCCTGTTAGTACACCACTATCACTCCATCGATTTTCCAAAATAATTCCGACTATTCACCAGTCATAAATTACTAACAGACGAAGTATTCCAACACATCAACGAATATGAAAAAAAAAATTGTAACCTGCTAATAAGTTAAACATGAGGCTACAACGACGGTAGAGATTACCTGACCAACGCTTAAAAGAGTACAAGGCGGCGGCAAAGTGTTTCCTGCAGTTGTACCTTCAAAAGTGACAGTAAAATATCAATCGCCATATGAACAATAACTTGCACATATTCCCAGTTCCTCGTCAACACACACACACACACATATACGGAAAACGGCATGAAAACCTAGATCGTAATTGTATAGTTTATTCCATCAATTCGACGTTTCTGTAAACCGAGAGCAACGATTTCTTACAAAGAGAAATTTCAATTTGGAACGAAAAAAAAAAACAGAAAAAGCTTAAGAAAAGAGTAGTAATGGAGAAATGAAAATTAGAAAGAAAAATAAGAAAATTGAATACCAGAGACTTGGGAAGGAGAAGAAGTATCGACAACTCTCACCGGCATTTTCTGATTCGATCGACTTGTTGATGAATTTCTTCAAAACTCTTCAATCTGTTTAATTAAACCCCAATTTGTTCTTCTTTCCCCACTCTGCTCAACTCATCATAGCGACTTTCCAGATGTAAACACGACTTTAGTTCAAAAATGTTATAATATATATATATATATATATATATATATATATTTTATTTCAGATATAATTTTATTGTTTTTACTTTTTATTTTGGATTGGATTAAATAATTATATTAACGTTATGATTAAAATGTGTATTTATTCAAATTGCCTTCCCCAATGTTAGGATTGTATAATCTTGCAATGTTCATTATAAATTCATTATAACTTTTTTTTCAACTTACCTCATTAATAATAATAATTTATTATTAATGTTACAAAACGAATTTATTCTTAATTGAGTTTGTTAAATAATAATACTACTTAATATGAATTAACATGACACACGAGCTCCAAAATATATTTGAAATAATACATAACTAGCATACTTGCGTTAAAAAATGCAAAACATAAAAATTGGTGCACAAAATTTGTCACCGACCACCGGAAATAAGGGAATTCGAAACAGAGAGTGAGCCGGAAAACATGGCAGTCTGCGCAGTAGACGTATACGAGAATCGATAATCATCAAATCCTTCACAATAATACCCCAACTCCCCGCCGGAGACACCCGCCGCCGACGACAACTCCGGCATAGCCAACGTCCCCTCCAAATACCTCACAATCTCTCTCATCCCAGGCCTAATCTCCGGCCTCGAATGTGAGCACAGTAAACCTAATTTCAGCACCAATTCCACTTCCCCCTCAGCAAATTCACCCCCCAAATTCGGATCAACCGCCCCCAAAATCTCACCTCCACTCCACAGTGAAATCACCCACTCCACAAGCACCGCTTTTTCCGACGAACTCTTCGGATCCACCGGCCTCCTCCCACAAACCACCTCAAGCAAAAAAGCCCCAAATGCATACACGTCGCTGCTGGTCGTGGCTTTACCCGTTCTGGTATGTTCCGGAGCCAAATACCCGAGAGTACCAACAACATGGGTCGTTTGCGGGTCGGATCCATGGTCGTACAACCTAGCTAGGCCAAAATCCCCCAATCTCGCTTTCAATTCGCCGTCCAGCAATACATTACTGGCTTTTATATCTCTGTGAATCACAACTTGCTCCCATTCTTCGTGTAGGTAAAGAATCCCGGAAGCTACGCCTTTGATCACTTTAAATCTTTGCGCCCAAGTGAGAGTTGATTTTGGTTGATCGTGTAAATATTTATCCAGGCTCCCATTAGGCATGTATTCGTACACCAAGAGGAGCTCCCCTTTTCTCCGGCAGTACCCCAGCAGCGGCACTAAGTTCCGGTGGCGGAGCCGCCCCATGCTGACAATCTCCGCCACGAATTCTTTCATCCCCTGCCTCGATTCGTGAGAAACCTTCTTCACCGCAACTTCGATTCTTGATTTAGGCATTATACCTCTGTACACTTTACCGAATCCCCCGCTTCCTAATAGCTCCTTCTCTTTAAACCCTTTGGTGGCAATGTACAAATCTTTGTATGTGAATCTGTGGGGTATATAATCAAGCTCCCACCCTTCAACAACTTCGGCGAACTTCCATTTTCGTCTAGCATAGTAAGCCACGCAAATGGTAACCAACAGTAGTAAAACTACAGAGATCACAGGCAAACCGATTGTTAAAGACTTTGGTTGTTTCTTCGGTCCGATTCTTGGGATCTTGGGTAGTTCTGAGAGATCCAACGGTGGAGCAGCTCCGTTGATATCGAAGCTCCACCCCAATATATAATGTGATGTCTGTAAAGGCGCGGCCGAAAATCCAACGTACATGATCTGATTGATAATAGGCGAAATATCGTACCTCAATGACAACAGAGGAGTACTTGGTTTTCTTGATTTTAGTGGAGCTAGTGTCACATTGAATAGTGTTGAAACACCGTCGTATTCGATCCAAGCTTGCATTGTCTTGCCACTATTGAGAGTCAAATTCTTGAAAACACCCTTTTCGTAATACCCTGCAGGCTTAGCTAGCACCGATTCCAAACTGGTGATATCTATACCGACATGATTGTCGTCGATATCATTAAATTCAGCGCTTCTAAGGGTGTCTAGTTCAACTGCAACTATATGATTGGAAATATCTCCATTGTTGGATTCGTTGAAGAGTCCGAGGTATGTGCTTGGAAGAGAACCTGGGAGCCCTCTTGTCGGAGATAACACGAAAGTCAACCCGTGACCTCCTAGTAGCTGAAATTGGGGAACTATGGCGAATACAAAGTAGGTCGAAAAAGAGAAAGCTGAGGTATTTGAGGAATTCTTGAAAGTAAGAGGGTGTGGATAGAAAGCATGCCCTGTTTGCTGTTTGGTGAAGTTTGATAGAATCAAGAGGCCGTTTTGTGCGAGTTGGGCTACGCCGTCGAGGCTCAAGTTAGCCGATTTGAATCCATTGAAGGTGAAAGGAGAAGAATCTGAAGCTGAAATGGCTACAATTTGAGGTAGCAAAAGCAATGCTAAAAGCTTAATTGGAGACATGGCTTGTTTTTTCTTGAATGGAAACAGATGCGTTTCATTTATTTCGTTCACGTGCCTTTGGGAAGAAAGACTTTTAACAGCAAGATGATAATGACGTGTATTTCTTTTTTGTCTTCAGATACAGCAAAAATGAAGCTTCTGGCCTATAACAACATGGTGAAAAGGACACAAGGTAATATTTTTAGCTGCCAGAAGAGACTTTTTTGAGGGTATTATATATTGTTCTTTGTTATATTAGTCCTTTTTTACTTAGCTCGGAGTTGCATGCATTTCTTCTGTAGCAGGTTTGATAAATGAAAGAAGACACGTTCAACGTTAGAGTCATCGGTCATCGTGCCTAAATAAAAGAATGGAGTACTCCGGTAAAATTTCAGTATATACGTGTACGTAAATAGTTGTTTATTTTCGAACACATCCACGTATATTCATGTTGTATGTTACTGTGTAGATTTATAAGGCTGTAATGCAAAATTGATCGATGATAACCGACAAGTGAGCTTAGAATGTAGTATCTGGCAAATTGGGTTGCTGATAAATCGGGGCATTGAAAATATGTGGTCGTGTGGGACTCGGTTTGAATTCTGCTGCTCTTGTGGACCTGGCCATTCAGTATTTGGACCTGATGGAGCCTGTTTCTATTTGGCAGGTAGAATAAACGGCCCAATACATACTCGGTTAATTCCAAATTAAGATTCATCACAGACTTCAATTTTGCAACATAGATGCAGTACAATATCTAACGTCGGGGTGTACGTTCACTTGGTCGGTAGACATCGAACTGAAAATTCGGTATTTCTTGAATTTCGGTATAAGGTATTGATTCCCGGTATATCATATCGTAGGGAATATCGAAATATTTAATGTTTTTTTTCTTTTATTTTAAATCATTTAATGTTATAACAAATTATAAAATACTTATAGATTGATAATTTTTTTTTTATTATTTACAAATTAGCCGATTACTGAAAATTGAATGTCAAATTCAAAAAGTAATTAATTTAAATATTTTTTTATATCAGTACCTAACCGAAAAAACTGAATTAATTTGTTAAAATACCGTACTGATAACAGTAAACGATACAAAATTTTGATGTACCGAAATTTCAATTTTATCGAAATTCCGATTCGCTTGGGTACAGTTTACCGAATGAATACTCTTAATTTAACGTTGCTCGGCCGGCATCCTAACCACAGACGGCCCAGATTATATTCTCTTCCTTGTCTAAAACAAATGGATAGACTAGAAATTTTCTCAGCAATTATATATATATAAAATATAAATACAGTCTATAAAGATACATAAATTATCCATAAATCTTGTAAAATCATTATTCATTTTATTATTAGCTACTAATGGCTGAGAAGGAGAGTCAACCAGAAATCTTTCCGCAGAAAAATCCCCTTGAGCTATCATCCTCCCCAGCTGGTAATTTTTATTTATTTTAAATTTTAAAACTACTTTTATTCGTATCAAAAATTGATTATCTTGTTGGTAATGAGTTAATTAATATATTTAGGGTTTTGTAATAAATTGGGTTTTTTTTTGCAGGTGGGAGGAGAAGAACATGGCCGGAAGTGGTAGGGCTGACCGCAGAAGAAGCGGAAAGGAAGATAAAGGAAGAGATGCCAGCTGGCACCCGTGTTGACGTGGTTCAACCTGATTGGTTCGTGACAATGGATTACAGAACTGATAGGGTCCGGATCTTCATCGATTCCACCGGGAGAGTTCACAAACCACCAATGATTGGCTAATTTTACATTACTTGTGTTTGAATTTCAATAATAATAAATTTTCTTCTTCCATTAGTGCTCTGCTTCTTTTTTTCCTTAGTGCTGTGTTTGGTGCAAATTAATTGATAGTAGACGAGAAGAAAGACTCTTAAGTCAACCATAAGTCAACTTTGGGATTGGCCATCATTATTACATGCCTGGTGGACAATCCACTATACTTCGGTTAATTAATCTTGCTTTATTAAGATAAGAAGTTTTAAATCGGGCAATTAGTTAAACTTAAATATTTAATGTCGTTTCAATTTTACTAATACTGTTTTGACTTGAACTTGATTTCAACCCTTTTCTATTCTGATTCTATAAAAATATAAAACACAAAAATTGTAGTCATTTAAAATAAGTTTCCAATCCAACTTGAATCAGTTAGATTGAATGTCGGGTGAATGAGTTATGTTTTAAATTTTAAAGGATTCAAAACAATTAAAAATTATAGGCAATGTCGGTCGAATCATACATATCTTTAAAAAATAAATAAAAATTAACTGTATTTTTAGTTTTAATTCATTTGAACCAGTTTTTTATAAAATAGAAACAGAACCAAATTTTGGCATTATTCATTTTTGCTGACAAGCTTTGTATTTCCCATGTGCTATTACATCTTTAAAAACGAATCATGCATATCAAATCCTTCATTTTGTTTGGATTGATATTCACATGCTTCATACTAATTAACACAACCACCAACTTTAATTTGTTATACTATTTGATAATACTAATTAATAATCATAAACACTTAACACAACAATCACTAATTAAGTTGAAAATTCATCAAGAAACTCACCATGCATGAACACTACTATCTATCTATCTAGCTTCCCCTATACTATGAAGGAGATGCGTAACAGGCGACGAAATCGAGTCAACAGTGCGTACGGACGAACTCGTTTTCTCAAACGACGAAGAAGCATACGAATGCAAATAATCCTCGAACCCACCGTCCTCCCTAAAAGTACCCGGCGCCCGCAAAACCTCCGGCATTTCAATCTCACCGTCCAAATAACTCACAATCTGCCTCATACTAGGCCTCCCTTTCTGCTCGTTACTCGAACACATCAGCCCTAATTTCAACACCATCAAAACCTCGTTCTCGTCAAAATCTCCCTTCATTCTTCCGTCCACGCAATCAAGAACCGATCCCTCTTTCCACTTATTCCACACGTAATCCACCAAAACCAAGTCATCCGGCCCCGCTTTCGATTCAATAGGCCTACGGCCGCATGCAACTTCGAGCAATAGTGCACCGAATGCAAACACGTCGGACCCCGTCGTGGCACGCCCGGTTCGTGGAAGCTCCGGAGCCAAGTAACCCAACGTACCAACGACCCGGGTTGTACCCGGGTTCGACCCGTGATCGTATAGCTTCGCGAGTCCGAAATCTCCTAACCGGCCGTTCATTTCTCCGTCGAGGAGCACGTTGCTAGCTTTGACATCTCGGTGGATGACTATTTGTTCGTAGCCTTCGTGTAAGTATAAAAGTCCGGAAGCAACACCTTTAATAATCTTGAACCTTTGTTCCCAATTCAATGTGGGCTGTGTTTCTTCGAACAAGAACTTATCCAAACTTCCGTTGGGCATGAAATCGTAGACGAGGAGAAGGTCGGCACCACGCCTGCACCACCCGTGTAGCTGAACTAGGTTGCGGTGGCGGAGCCTGCCTATGGTGGAGATCTCTGAGACAAATTCTCGAACACCTTGGTTGGACTCGTGTGAGATGCGTTTGACTGCGACTTGGGTTTCGGGGTTTCGGCCGAGTGTGCCTCTGTAGACACGGCCGAAGCCTCCGGTACCGAGTAGCTCGCTGTCTTTGAAGCTTTTTGTGGCGCGTTTGAGCTCTTGGTATTTGTATCTATGGGGCACGATTTCCAGCTCCCAAGATTCAATTACTTCTCTGTTCTTGATTTTTTTAATTACGAAAACAGCGAGTAGTATTGATCCTAGTATGAAACAAATTGCTGTAATGGAGATGGTTGTAATTAGGCGCGTGTGTTTCTTCTTGATACCTGGAACTGAGGGGAGAGAACCCAAATCTAACGATTTGGTTTCACCGTTCATTTTGAAGCTCCATCCGAGAATGTAGTGTGAGCTCGCGAGCAAACCAGTTGAAGCAGAGAATCCGATGAACATATTTTCTTGAAAAATTGGGGAGAGATCTACTTGTAAAGATAAGACAGGGATTCTGGGTTTCGTCGAAGAGAGAGAAAGAGTGACGTTGACGAGATTCGTGGCGGAATCATACTCCACCCACGCGACGATGGGTTTGCCGCCTTTGAGATTGAGGTCGTTCTTCACAGAGCCGTCGTCGCCGGAGAAATAGGCGGCGGCGGCGGATACGTTGGAGTTCAGGCTGTTGATGTCGATGCCGACGTGGTTGTCGTTGATGTCGCCGAACTCGAAGTCCTGGACGGTGTCGAACTCGACGGCGAAGATGTGGTTGGAGGAGTTGCCGCCGTTGCTGGAGTTGAGGAGGCCGAGGTACTGGCTGGGGAGGGCGGATTTCAGCTCTTTGGTCGGCGCCACCGTGAAGGCGAGGCCGTGGCCGCCGAGCCTCGGGTACTCCGGGTGGATGGAGATGACGAAGCAGGTGGAGAAGGAGGAGACGGCGCCGGTGGTCGAGTTCTTGAACTGGATCGGCGATGCGTAGAATGCGTGGCCTAATTGCCGGCTGGTCTCGTTTGTCAGCCGGAGAATGCCGTCGTTGTCGATCAGAGCGACGCCGTTTAATGTTAGGTTGGTTTTTGGATCGGAAAATCCGGAATAGGTGAATTCATCCGTTTGAGATGAAGCTTGGCTTGATAAGAGTGTGAGTGAGAAGAAGAATAGTACGAGGTAAATCGCCATTACAGGAACAGAGCAGAACACACAGCTTTGTCTGGTTTTCTTTTTTTATAGAAATGAAATTCAAGATTGGTGGGATTTTGATCTGGAAAATTACACTTTTCACCCCTCAAATTTGCACTAATTCCATATTTGGTCCCCCATGTTCAAAAAAAAATATTTGGTCCCTCATGTTTCAATAATTTAATACTTATAGTCATTTCTGTCATTTTGCAGTTAACTCGCAGTGACGGGCACATGCTTGATTCTGTTAGTAATAACGGAAAATTGACGGAAATGACTAAAAGTGTTGAATTTTTGAAACATGAGGATCAAATGTATTTTTTGTAAATATGAGGGGTCAAATGTGAAATTAGTGCAAATTTGAGGGGTGAAAAGTGTATTTTCCCGATTTTGATTTTTAACATGGTGTTGTTAGGTAGCAACTATTTTAAAACTGTGAGCGTAGATTTATAATATATTTTAATTTTAAAATATATAAAGCAGCAGCCACTAATTAAACAGCAGGAATATAAATAACATCTACTGTACTGAGTTTATTTAAATAATTGCAAAAGTTTTGCCTTTGATCCTAGTAGTGCAGTCTATGTAATGATGATGTAATTAACTATAATAAATTATTAAATCGGATACTAATTATGTAAATTGGAATATGGTTCTATTAATACTGAGTCTTAATTGTCAAATATGTTTGGTTCTAATTTTAGCAATAACTGCAAATATGACTTTATGAAGACTGCATGTGTTTGATCCTGCAATAATTTGGCTTCAATAATAGGCACAGCTTCAACCAACCCTCATTAGGAGAGTTGGTACCTAACCTTTACTAATAGGGTAAATGTCTAGGGTTCGAGTCCTTCCCTCCCCTATTTCCCCTTGTAATGGACTTGAATTTACTCAAAAAAAAAAAAAAAAAAAAAAAAAAAAAAATAGGCACAGCTTCCATTATCAATCCTAGCCGTTGGATCAAAGTTAGTTAACTCGCATTTGAGTCGAGGTGCTAACCGTAGAAGCTTCCGTTCTTGATGGCGTCTTCATTTGCATTGCCAAGCGATGCCTCCTTGAGATACTTGTCGGCTAATTGAACCCTCTTCGAGTTTTCTTGCTGTTGAACAAGCATATTGATTCCCATACTCGATAAGCTTCGATAGAGTCATCTTCGATCGGCTGCTCAAATTCCGGAAGCTTCTCCCTCGAATATAATTCACTAGCTAGCTAGCTTTTACCCTATATATGTTCTCCACTCCTACACTAGCAATCCATTTCCTCGATCACTTCATCATCGTAAACTCTCGCTCTCAAAGCACCAAAGAAATCTGCAAAAATCGATAAAAAAAAAACATCTTTCTTGAATACGTTGTCCAAAAAACTCCATTATATTACACGTTTGGACTATTATTGTCACTTTAGATTATTCCAATATTGGATTAATTCATATCCAATTCTACCTTTCTATAAGATCTGTCACACGAGTTGAGCTATGCCGATTGCGATTTTCCTTTTATAATATTGTTTGCTTATCTGTAAATAAGTTGACCCGGCCGGAACACTCAGTGTTATCAATATAATTAGTAAAATCAATATTTCACATTTCAAAAAAAAAAATTAAACCTTGAAAGAAATGTACAATCGAACTTGTGTTTCTCTCGTGACGAACAATTAATCGATCATCTCGGAAGTAGTACTACTAAGTACTAACCATATGTGTATATGTATGTATGTATATGCAAAGAAGTAGCTATAGTTGCTTTGACTTGGAATATTGATTAGGCTGAATTGGTCCTAATCGAAGTTCCAAGTCTAACAGTTGATCATCATCTTCACCAACAATTAATCTCAATTTCTCCGTTTTCGCCTTCTCTTGATTGCTGCCGTTGGTCTCTGCAGGTGGTGCCGCCGCCACCGTCTGCTCCGTAAATAACGGCAACGAACGATGAATCGAATTATCTTCAACTACAATAATAATCTCATCATCGTCGTCGTTCGTTGTACTTTGATTGTTGAAAATCAACTTATTAGAATATTCATCACCGTCTTCGGTGCCGATCTTAGACGGGGGATTTTGGCGGGAAAATTCGTCGTCGCCGTCGATCATCATCAGCTTTGCCCTGTCTCTCCTATGGATGTTCATGTGTCCACCTAATGCCTGCGCGTTCGAGAATCCACGTCGGCAGAAACTGCAACTGTACGACGTCGTTGTAATATTATTCGTCGTTTCGCCGCCCGAAGATGGATTATTATCCATGTTGCAAGATCTAGAGAGAGATGGATTATTAATTTGCTAGATATAATTGAAGATATTGAAGATGAGAGCAGAGGATGATAGATGTTGTTGTTTCCTTTTTCTTATTGCTTAGTTAATTACACAAACTTCAATTATGCATATATATTAATTAAGAGATTTGGTCAAATGGTCGGTTGGTCAATTATTTTTATTTTTCAATTAGTCATTGGTTTTTATTTTTATAATTACCGAGATAATATATTTATACATGCATACGTGGCTTCAATGTGCGTCCAAACGCTGCCATAATTATCACAATTGTGTACGTACTTACATCTGCAACTTCGAAAGGGATGTCCCTCCAAATTACGTACCTTCACAAAATTAATTAATCATACATATATATATATATTATATTCAATTAAGTTAATTAATCGTACTTAGTGAAAAATGGGTTAATATATAATTTATCATAGATGTTTGTATGTACTCGGTGGACGGTGGTTATGCCCAAATAATCATCATATTCGTATATATAAATTAATTTCAAAGTAATTAATTAATGTCTACAACATGTTACACCGTACCAAATATACTGCATAGTTGACGACAATAATTGATAAAAATATTTGATGATACATAACTACAAAATTTGGACCACCAAAAAATGTTAACAATTGCGAGTCTCTAAAGGTTGGCCAAAATGAGTCCTTAAAGGGTACGTAAATCATCGATTTTATATTTAATATGTTTATCTTTATACATTCAATGTCGAACCGAACCAACCATTGAATTAACTGTTATAGCAGGTAATAAAATCAAATCTCAAACTTTTGAACTTATAAGATTAAAAGTTTAATTTTAAAACATAGTGAACTAAATCTAATTAGTAAACTTACAGCACTAAAAAATTCATTTTGCACGAAGAATTTTAGTCTAGACAATAAATATTGCTGTAATGATTTTGGATAAATGTCCATTAAATAGTGATTTGAGTTAGAAGGAAAAAGGGCCGTTTTAATTAGTTGGGCTTAAAAAGTCAAATAGTACTTGACCCAAATAAGCTATGGACTTCTGCAAATAAACTCTTGTTGACCGAAAATTCTATTGTAGTAAAAACTAAAAATCAAATTCCCTGAATATTCCTAAATTATTAATTATAGTATGTATAATTTCAAAATATAACAAAAGAAGTGAAATATTTTTTATTTATTTTTTAAATATAAATAATACATCAATGTTTAAACCAATTAATATTAAAATAAGTATATAGTATTGATCTCAGGACACAAGATATATAAATAATAAATATATCCATCCCCATGCAAAATATACTCACGTACAGCTGTCATAACACAGACACAGCTAAATTCTGGAATCAAGAACACATTTATTCCTGTAAGTATCCTACTACATACTTTAATCAATTAATGAATATCTTGGAATTATCAAATACACTAAAAACAGTAACACAACCCACAAGCCTAGCTTGGAATTAACACCCCATTCCTCTCAATTTAATCAAATTCCTTTTTCAATTAATTAAAATTCCCCTATTATTTAATATATATATATATATAATTTAATTATTAATTCCTGATGAGAAACAGACACATCTGATGAACCCCCATGTGCTCTTCACATTTCAACTTCAATTAAATCCCTCTGCTTTTTCATCAGAACTATTTTAATTTATTTACTAAATCAGGACAAACAAATAGCCAAAATCCCAACTTTACACTTATGTTAAAAAACTTCGACAAAAACAAAGTGCAGTAAAATGTCTTTTTCCAAGTAATTAATAATTTATATATACATATAATCACTAACCGTAAGTACACCTACACTAAAAAGACAAGGGACAAATCAAAAAATTAAATCATTACTTTAATTATTTCAGTTAATTAATTTACTATATTTAATTTACACATCCATCATAAGAATCCAAGAATCACGGATGTGGATTTTGGTCATAATTATATACATACATACATATATATTATATATATATACATATATATACTATCATGGTAGAGCTGGCTAGGGTTTCACATGAGGAATATCACCAAACATTCTTTATTCTTGCTACTATAGAAAATAATGCTCATAATTCTTAGATCTCTACTTGAGAAAAAAAATTAATAAAATAGAAATGAAAATATATATATAGGAAGAAACAAAAGGAGGCGTAGTTAGCGATGACGAAGCAATAATATTCGGTATGTGAATATAGAGAATATAAAAGGGTATTTGTGGAATACTTAAGTGGGATTGATTCCTTGTAGTTGGTGGCAATTTTGGAAGGATTGGGAAAAAAGAAAAGGAAGAAGAGAAACAAAAATTAATTAAAGTGCATGGATTTGTGCTAATACTTCTAAATTAGAGATGATAATTAATATATAGGATAATAATACAAAGGAAAAGGGAATCCATGTTGTGTTGTATCTGACTTTATATATACTTGAAAATGTGAAAATTGAACTTAATTATTAACTCTCTGTCTTTCTTGTTGGAGCTTTCTTTTAGATACATACAGATGGATGCGATCATATATATATATATATATATGATATATTGTCAGTGAGGTGAGATAATAATAGTAATAATAATGATCAGCTACTGGGAAAAGGTGCTCACTGCATTCCATGCACTACTTTTCACTCAGTTTCATCTCTTCAACCTACCTCCTCTCTCTCTCTCTCTCTCTCTCTCTCTCTCTCTCTCTCTCTCTCTCTCTCTCTCTCTCTCTCTCTCTCTCTCTCTCTCTCTCTCTCTCTCTCTCTCTCTCTCTCTCTCTCTCTCTCTCTCTCTCTCTCTCTCTCTCTCTCTCTCTCTCTCTCTCTCTCTCTCTCTCTCTCTCTCTCTCTCTCTCTCTCTCTCTCTCTCTCTCTCTCTCTCTCTCTCTCTCTCCCTTCTAATTAAGTGTAGTAAATATAACATTGAAAGAAAATGGTCCATATAAAGTTTCCTGAAGTAGCTAGTCATGCAATTAAGAGTGGGAATATAAACGAATAGTAACAGCTAATTCGATCTACGAAATGAACTTGTTTCTTGATTATAGCTACTCGATATATCACTAGCTCTTTCCGCATTCGAAGCTATAACGTTCACCTAATTAGGCCAATTTCTTTAGATTCTTCCTATTTCGATCATGTACAATTATCATGATCTTGCTGCGACAAAATGCATAACTTTTTCATGCCACAAAATCGTATCATACATCGATCGTTTGACAAATTTTCACTATCGTCTCTAGTACTAATATATACGAATCCGATCATAATAATCTCGCTTGTTTCTCAGTCATGTGTAATGCATGTGAAAAGCTAAGAACTTTTATACATGTTATTAATAATGTTCAGAATTTAGATTAGTAATTGGTTTTACTAATACAAACTGCAAATCCAACATGAATATATATGCTTCGAGCTAATTAACGGTGAAAACTTATAGCAATATAAATCGAGCCAGCGAAGAGGGCGCCTTGTCATCCAGATCCGAAGAAAAAAAAATTAAAAATGAACACATAATAACGAAGTAATTAATAGCAAACTCGTGCAAATATTTGATCTTTACTTCACCTTTGAAGAATATTCCCAAGCCTTAGCTCAAGATCGAGCTCGTCTTCGACGGAACCCGAACTGAATTTGAAAACCTCAGATTTATCAGGTTTTGTCGATTCGATTTTCCTCCTCTTGAAACTAGCTACTTCCTCGTCGCTCGATGTGTTTGTTTGTGTTCGACGAACGACCAAATTCAAGCTTGTTGACAAATCATCGGTAACACAATCTTCGGCTGCTGCTTTTTCAGCCGCCCTAGATAAATCTTGCTGATGATGATCAACACCAGCCGTCGATTTCTTCTCTCCGTCGTTCTTGATCGAATCCGAAAGTACTGCACCGTCTCTTTTCTCAGCGATAAAGCTCGACCACGACCGAGGAATACTATGCAGCGACGACGGAACCATGTTATAAATCTCTCTATCGTTTTTCCGAACAACAAGACTACTGGACGACGACAAGAAACAAGGGTTTGGTGGTGGTGGTGGTGATGACGTCATGGTGTCGTCAGCATCAATAACTTTTGCAGGATGTGAAACCCTAGTATGTGAGGTTGGTGAAAATTCAGGGTTAGGGTTGCTGTACAAGAAAGAACATATATTCTCATGGGAGGAAGAGTTGTAATAACTGTACGGCGGCGGCGGTGGAGCATCAAGAGATGCAGGATAGTTAACTACGGCGGCGTTGTTAATATGTGGCGGCAGAATAATGACTTGATCAGCTGAGGAAGGAAGAACCGCCGGAGATTGCTTCAGCCTAGCCCTATCTCTCCGGTGAACATTCATATGGCCGCCGAGAGCTTGAGCCGAGCGGAATTCTCTCCGGCAAAAGCTGCAAGAGTAAGATCTTGGCGGCCAAACACACCCTCCGAGTACTCCGGCGGCATCTTCTGCAAAAGCCTGCTCTTCCCAAGATTCGTTGTAAGAAGAATTCATGGCTGCTGTAGCAGCAAGAAGATGAGGATCTAAATCGGGTTTACTCTTACCAGCCCACATCCAATATCTTGCTTCCTCCATTAATTTTATATATATATATATTAAATTCAAAATGAAATGAAGACCTAGTTTTCGATGCAAAATATATATATGATATGATGAAAACGAAATGGTAATTAATGGATGATGATGGCGAGTCTACATCTCATCTTAATGAGGAGCTAGCTACCTACAGTTAATTTAATTTAATTTACAGAGGATTAATTTAATTAATTAAGATTAAAAATGACTAATTAGGAGATTAATTAGGGGTGGTGGTGGTGGGCAGTCTAGCTAACTTTGGCTCTTTCATGGCTAATTAATTTAATTATTATTTGTTTTTTAGCTGGGGTTTTTCCTACACACACACAACAATATTCACTGTTTATCGATGCCAATGTATGGTATTACAAGGTGACAAATTTGTTTTTGCGATTTTAAATACAAATTTAAAGATATATATTCTTTGGGGTGGGCCCGGCCCGAAGACTCATGTTGGTATACAGACATGGAGAATAATGCATTGAAAAATGGAATACAAACTAAGATTGTGTGAGTTCACCACGATCATGTCTTTGATTAGACGTACACCTGTTTTACGTACTCTGGTTAATTGTTCCCTAATTTGCTTAATTAAGTAAATACTATGCCAATGTTTGAAACCATCTTTATTTATTTTGTTTTCATTGTTTCCCCAAAACAAAATGGAATTTATTACACTTTTCAAATTATTTTCTCAAAACAATTTCAAAAGTTTCTCTCTCCTTCAGACATGATGTGACTGCTACAGTATAATGATTTGACTGCTACAGTAAAAAAATGTTTTCACTAAAAAACAAATAAACATCACTTCACCTTTCAATTTTTTTTCTTCAAAAATACATTTTTCTAACACCTTTAAACATGATTTGATTGCTACAGTGTATCGTGTCTCCTTCCAAAATACAAACAAACATTACTTTCATTCTCAAATTATTCCCCCAAAACATATTTCCTCAAAATAGAAATCAAAATAAGATCCAAAACGGTTCCAAACATTGCCTATACATTTTAATTAAGTCGTATATATATAAATTAACGAGTAAATTACACATAAATCCTTGAGGTATGCTAACAAAAAGTTAAGGTCCATGTGCTATCAAAAATTACACTCACCATCTAAAACATTATTAGGAATCCTAACGGAATAATGCATTGAATAAGTTATTCTGCTAGGGTTTTAACGAACTATTAATTTTAGATAGTGACGGAGACAACATAGAATTAGGGGTTGACATGGCTCCCCTAACATTGCTTAAATTATTATTATTTTATATAAGATTTTATACATTTTCATCGATGATAGCATTAACGGCACCGCACGAAATAAATATAGTGCATATTGGTCCTCAATACATGAAATCTTAGCTTGAATAATTTAGAGGTGTAGTGTAATTACCAATACCACATGGCCTTAAAATTATTTTAACATATCTTAGAGGTGTAGATGTAATTTATCCTAAATTATTTATGATAACGTACGTGCAACATGTCATCATTGAAACTCCTTAATTATCAGGGTTATTTGTTAAAACTAATTAAATTTGTACACACAGTTTTGTTGAAATAGTGTAAATTTAATTAAAATTTAAAACGTGATATCCCTAAATGAATTTTATTTCTTCAAACGTAGATTCTTCCAAAAAAGGTTCTTTAATTAGGCTTAACATACATGTGATTTTTCTAATTTTCAATAATCGTGGTATCGTGAGAGTAGAGGTGGTAAACGAGCCGGCTCGACAAAGGCTCGAACTCGAGCTCGGGTTTTTCGAGCTCGAGCTCGAGCCCAAAATTAGTTGTTCGACAGCTCACGAGCTGCCTTTTATATATATATATATATATATATATATATATATATATATATATATATATATATATATATTATTAACTAAATTGTAAATAGTCTACAATAATAAATATTCCTAGTATTTAAATAGAAACAAATCTATATTACTTAAATAATACATAATAATATAATATATTATAATAATAATAATAATAATAATAATAATAATAATAGAAAAATTAAATATATATATATATATATATATATATATATATATAACTAGAGTCATTATTTATTTTATAATTTTTTTTTTATTTTCTTATAAATATTTTTTAATAAAAAATCAAATGATTTTAATAAAGAAATTAAATATTAAAAAAATAATAATAAATGAGCTCGAGCTCGAGCCAAAAAAATTGGCTCGATGAGCTCGAGCTCGGCAACATGGACTCGAGCTCGAGCTCGAGCTGGCCAAAAGAGCCGAGCTTGGCTCGTTCCCACCCCTACGTGGGACTTCTTTTATTTTATTTTTTTTCTTTTAATTGTTTTTTTTTTAATTATTATTTTCAGTTTCTGTATTAGTATGTTCAAAGAAACGTGTTTTCCGCAAAATTTTCTGCAGATATAAATATTATCTAATAATCACTGAAATTACGACATTTGATCAATTAGTACCATATTTTTGGTGTCGTTAGCACTTAAATAAGGGGAGAATGCTTGTACAATTTAATCCTTCCTTAATGACATATAAATAACAAGAAATTAATTTCGATAAAATTAATTAACAATTAATTCGATCAGCTAAACGGCAAAAATTAGAGTCATTGGATGCTAATGTATATCTGGGATTGGGAACTATAAGCACGGGTCTTTGGACTTTTGCAACACTTTCTTCTTTCTATACTTTTTATTTTTAAATCAATTATTATATATCTTATTGCCAAATTAAACACTATTAACATCAAATTAAACCCCTAGTTAGTTAACATTCTAACACACAACAATTATTCCTAATCATTCATTAATTATTTTAAAACCATTTTGAATCCTTTAATTTTTGAAATACACCCTATTCGTGTTTTTGAATCGATCGAAAAATAGACCAAATCGCAAGTTTTGATTTCGGAATCGAGTATATAATTATAAACGAGTCAAGGTTAGTCGTTAATTACACGCTAATTCGAAGGATATTTGCAACAAGTAATTATTTATTTAATTTTGTATCTCTCTCAAACAAGTTGAGACACTTATCAGTATGAATTATGAAAGATTGACAAAGGGGCAGATGGCCGGAAAAAATATTGAAAAGACAGTAATTAATAATATTAATTAATTATTATATTATAACTAATTTTGACTAAGAAATCAAATTTAAGAAAATCTTCATATCATGTTAGTTATAAAAGATATGTGTTTACTGTATGAGGTGACACTGCCTGATTCGGATGTCGTATGATATACTACTAAATTATGTTAATTTTTTTTTAACAATTCTTTTTTTTTTTAATAACAATTCTGATAATATGTTAATAATATTACTACAAGCTACAATTGTACAGTAACTGTAAAAAAATTACTTGAGATCAGCTTAATTATCAGTTGGTATAACTTTATTATATTCTACAGTAACCATCATCAACAAGTAAACATTTTATAATATAAGATATATGAAGAAAATTTGTCGGTAAATGGTCAACATAGAATAAAGACAATTCTATGGTAAATATTTAAATAAGGATAAAAACAAAATTTAGGTGAAACATATCAATTATAGTATATTTAAATTAATTTATGGAGCTTAATTAATTATTTTAAACCAACTAGTGACGAGGATACAAGTATAATAGGCCCATAAAAATAGATAAGCCCATCGGAAATCCCACTAAAAGAAGGCCTAATATACTTGGTATTTACAATACAATACCATCTTAGGCCCAAAGCAGATAGATAATTTTGTTTTCAATTTAATGATTTTAAAAATATATATAAAATTATAATTAAATATAGGGTAAATTACAACCACCCATGAGGTATGGTTAAATTACAAAAAAACCTATCTTGTATGGGTAATTACAACTACCCCTCAACTATAAATCTTCTTACACGTCCAACCTTGAGGTTTCAAATTTAGTGGAATCTTCGAGATTATATGGAATATTATAAATTTTGTACCCATTTTATCCCACTCGAACTTCACATTTTGAAGCAAGATGATCATAATATGTGTTATTTGGCTTGTATATATCAGATTGTGGTGCATCAAAAACTGTATGTTTACACAAAACGAGTACAAACTAGAGCACATTACACGAAATTTAGATGATTATTGAATTTGATACTATAAATGTGGAGGTGTAAGAAAAAATCATAGTTAAAGTGTACATGTAATTATCCAAATAAGAGGGGATTTTTCGTAAATTGACCATATCTCAGGTGGGGTGTTTGTAATTCACCCTTAAATATAAACTGCAGCACAAAAAAGAAGGCAATGAAGACAAATAGATAGCCTTTATACGTATTTAAATACTACTGTATAACTCTGCACACAAGAAAAAGGAACCGTTTTCTCTTTTGGTTTTGATGACTTTTATCCAAATTTCTGACCCATTCTGAGTGATACGATATATACTAGAATGTCATGCTAGTATTAAACAGATAAAAGACTTATTATATTGCATTTCCACCTCAATATTTTATTTTAATTGTTATTAAATTAATCTCTTTTATTTAGTCGACACTGTTTACTTATTATGACAATAGTACGTTGGAAGTAAAATTCATGTGTAGACACATGAATAAAGCAGAATAAACAAGACAAGAAATTAATGTGGGTCGGATACAAAAGTGACCTACATCCACGATGACTTTTTCCAGTATCCTTACAGTAAATATGTATGTATCGCCACAAAAAGCAACGTGGACACATAACTGCTTCACAGAACGCCCTAGCAATTCAAACTAATCATTAGCGGTGCAGATATGTTTTTTTTTTTTTTTTTTTTTTTCCTTTTTGTCAATTACAAAGCGAAAAGTATGCTCTATATATAACTGTCAAACTCGCAACTCTAATTTGCTTACTAAGTCACAACTACAAGTAATTTTCAGCTAGCCCTCTATAGTCCATACCAAATTACCAAAAAAACCCAAAGAAAGTTTTTTATTTAGCAATGGCAAAGGAAGAACAGAGTAGCAAAAGGCAGCAAAGATGGACTCTCCAAGGAATGACTGCACTTGTCACCGGTGGTACCAAAGGAATTGGGTACCTTTTTTTGAACACTCAATTCTTTTTATTTTTCTTCATTCATTTAATCTTTGCTAATGATCTCACTGTGTGTGTGTGTGTTTAATTACAGATACGCCATAATAGAAGAGCTTGCAGGATTTGGAGCCACAATATACACGTGTTCGAGAAATCAAGCTGAACTTAGTGAAAGGCTTAAAGAATGGGAAGACAAAGGGTACAAGGTGATGGGTTCAACCTGCGACTTGTCTTCAAGAACACAGAGACAAGAGCTTATCAACAATGTCTCTTCTGCTTTTCATGGCAAACTCAATATCCTAGTAAGTACAATTCATTCTCTTTATTTAACACTTTTTTCTTTTATTTAAATTAAAGTTGCGTGTTATTCGGTTGCATTTGTCCCTTTTCTCTCATTCTTTACCATGTGTTTCATTTAGTGAATCCCCACGCACAAAACGTGATTCAGAGAAATGGTTAAAGCTTAGTTCTTCAAGATTTCCTCGATCCATATGAATTTTCTTTTTCGTCAATCCTTAAGTGTAATTTACATCTCTCGTATTGTTTGCAAATTGTTTTACGTCAGCGAATGTTTATCCGGTGCACTAGGGCTATGGTATTTTTGGAATATACATATATAAATTAATGAAAAATAATAAAACATGCAAGAACAAGATTGATGAAACCAATATAATTCTGCCAAAAGTTGCCGTCCCAAAAGAGATCAAATTAGATGAATAAATAATTATTGGACAAAGTACAGCAAATTAACTTGTACAATATGGCTTGTGCAACAGTTTATCTCATTGACGATAACTCTCTTAATGAAAAAAATATATATAATAATAAAAATAAATAATAATAATAATAAAGCCAAAAATAGGTGACTTCATTGATAGTTGCACCTATAAGACTTCATTGTCATATTTCTTGTCTACATCAGCATAAGAAATTAAAATTGTCAATTCTCAAATAACAATATGTATAGGGAGTATACTATTTAATTCTACACGCAAAATGCATTTTGGACCATCAATTCTATATTGTATGCTGCATATAACCTCCAAATCAATCATCACTAAATTATTTTAATGTGGTGATCCAATCCTGATCGATATAATTAATAATATTTTAAGATTAATTCCCCGTTGATTAGCTTAATTAAAACGAGTTTTTTACGACATTTTATAAAACGGTTTACGATAAAATAAGAAATTTTTGAAGCGTTTGATAAAAATCTAGAGAGTAAGATATAAAGTGGGATCACTCAGCTATAAATGTACTGATTTTATGTATATGTATATAGGTAAATAATGCAGCGATAAGTATGATGAAGAGAGCGTGTGATCACAGCGCCGAAGATTTCTCGAGTATAATGGAAACAAACTTAGAGGCGCCTTACCATATCTGCCAACTTTCGTACCCTCTTCTCAAAGCCTCTGGTTTAGGTAATATCGTCTTCATTTCTTCTGTTGCCGGTGGCATCGCACTCCCTGCCCTTTCTGCTTATGCTGCTTCTAAAGGTCCACCGCCGTTTACTCTCTCTCTCTCTCTCTCTCTCTCTCTCTCTCTCTCTCTCTCTCTCTCTCTCTCTCATAAGTATTGTAACTGAATTTGGCCACTAATTTTCAGGTGCAATAAACCAACTAACCAAAAATTTAGCGTGCGAATGGGCTAAGGACAACATTCGTACAAACACCGTGGCACCATTCGGCGTTAGAACTACCATCCTCAAACTTGTATGGTTCTTTCGTTCTCATGATCTCAGCAAGAACTATATTTTGTTTTATGTGTGTATATATGTATATATACGTATAAAGATTTTCCTCGATGTTGGTGTTTTTATAGGAGGATATAGATCCATCAATTCTCCAAATGTTGTTTCCAATAATGGCCCGAACGCAATTGGGGCGAGTAGCAGAAGCTGATGAAATATCTCCACTGGTTGCATTTCTTTGCCTTCCGGCGGCTTCTTACATCACCGGACAGGTCATTTATGTCGATGGAGGATTTACGGCAGGTTGCTTCTAGAAGAACTAACCTACAAATTTATCAATGCTGAATTTATGGAAATAACATATGTCGGACATATATGTAATAGAATGCTTGCATTTTTACGGTCCGAGATATTTGCCAATAAAAAGTCGTGCAACTCAGACTATTCAAATTTGAACAAGACTCGTTTTTGACAAAAAAAATTAAATACTCGCAAATTGAGAATCACGGGCCACGGGGCCAACTACTTTCTACAGAAGATGGTCATATCTTGTAGTAACAAGGGTTTCTTGTTGCCAGAATCTTCTAAATTATAATATGTCAAATATCGGTACATATAGAAAAATCCACAATCAAGACAGAGGGTGGTTAAAACTTGCTTGATGAGATAGGCGCCCGACTTTATTGCAACAGTTGCATCAGCGGCCAAAATATATCCAGGCGATGGAAGTTTCCAGAAGTCTGCATGCAACGAGATTGAAAGATATATACACAAAGGTAAGAAATGTAGAATTGATACATAATACAATGAAATATGGTTATAAACCATATCATAACAAACATAGTATTTTCGATGATTGCAACTGTTTATAGCCAAAATCTTTTCTTCAATCAAAATATTCCTAAATGCAACTTATATGTTTCCAAGAAAGCAGTACCTCGACAATGAAGCGGGCCCACGAATTGTCCGTGCTTTTCTTCATGACACCCTTGAGGATAGTTAATTGCAAACGATGAATCACATCAGCAATTTCGAGAAAGCGGCCGTGATCAGTACAAAGCATCTGGTTTAAAACACAAGCCACAGGGCAATTATTAAACCAAGATTCCGTATTATCGACATGCGTCAATTAGCTAGAATGACTATAATTTTCTTGCTGCGATATTTGATAAATACCTCTATAAGCATGTGTCCAGGATGGTCGAGATCTTTCACAACTATTGGGCACAACTGTTGCTTGCTTCCTAATTCTACAGCCCAGCTTGTCCCGTTCTCATGCTTGTTGCTGATTTCAGCTGTTTTGATTGTCTTTTCATCAGATTCCTGAGAAAGATAATTCAGAATTTCAATTCTGCATTCTTCCTGCTTTAAACACAAACTAATGCAAAATAATGAATTGATCAATGATGTATTTAGTTGTGTCACCGAATGACATATTTGTCATCAAAGAAATATTTAGACAGTAAAGATAATGGAATGCAGCATGAAATGCTATATTGACACTCTCGGGTTTTGCAACCTTTTACCTCTTCGAGAACTTGGTGCCTCAACTTATCAGCCTGATTGGTCACACCTCTTAAAAAGAGCATGTGTTTTACGGTCTTATCAAGGAGTCCATCAATGCTACACTGCTTTGACAGTAGAAACTCGTCAATAATTACTTGAAAAGTTGGAAGAAAGGAAGAAACAAGTAAATATTATAAATGCAACAGCACTTACCTTTTCACTGTTTGGGACAAGCTCTCGTAGCTCTTTGATACGGTCTTGAATCAACTGCCTATCCCGTGGCCTAGGCTTTTGATTATCCCCAGTGCGGTCCCTTCTCTTGTTGGTAGTTGATAGTCTTGATAATTTCCTGGGGTTCAATGAATCAGATCCTTTTCGCTTTTGCTGCTTATCACACAATGAGCTAATCTTGCTTTCAACTGAAGATACTGAAGCAGGAATACTAGACAATGTATTCATTCCCTGGACAATAAATTCAGATGCCAAAAAGTTCCATGGGACTTCATCTTCTCCCACTGAGGCACTGAGTTTGGATCGATCATGTTTTTTGGAGGAAGCAGCAAGTTTTTCCAAGGGCATACTTAATGAAGTAACATTGGACTTGGATGAATTATCGTCAAAACTGCTAATTGTGTTAGAAACATTAGCTTCTAAGGCGTGCTCCACTTCGATTTCATTGATGGGAAATAGAACAGACTCCAAACATGAAATATCCGTAACATAGGAGGGCTCTCTATCACCTATTGTGCCGCATGCTTCATTCTGATTAGAGATAGACGTACCATACGTATGCTGATAAGTGGTATCCTCTACATCTGTTCCCAGTGCCTTCTGCAGTTGATAGTCCTCACTAAAGCTGAAAAGGTTCCATCCGCTTTTAGATATGTAACTGTCGAAGTCGTGGTCTACAAAATTTGGTTCAGTTGTATCCTCAAAGTGAAAAGCCATTGATTCATTTATGAAGTTCCCATACGTCCTGTCAAAGTTGTCGTAATAAGGGGAGCCACCCTTCAATTTTTCTTCATGATGAAGTTTTAAAATGTCATTCTCTGTTATAAAGGGTTTATAATCTTCACTTGGTACTTCTTCAGCTACATGAATCGTGCCCAATGGTTGCTGGCTAAATTCACTTTCAGTTGCATTTTCAAGAGTATCTGCGTCAAGCCTCGCAGTGCTATTGCAGTAATCTTGAACCATAAACACTGGCATACTCATCTGGTTACCAGTTAAGTTGCAATCTTTTGTCCTAGCAGTGTGAATGGCATTTTGTTCCTTTATTATTTTTTCTGTGGCAATGGTAGATGGTTCCCCTAAACTATTCATGAAATTAGACATACGGGAGAACTCCTGAATTGGATATCCCCAGTCATATCCATCGGGCTCTTTTTGAGCCTCAAACTTATCTCTGAGATAAGCAACTAATGCTGCATCTTCGGAAACCTGATACATTTATTAGCAAATTAAACCCTTAGAGAAGGTACACACTTCAGAACCAGAAAAAACACCAAAAATAGAGACAAAAATAGGCTCAATCAGATAGGATTTCCAGCACATGAAACGCTAGTTCAAGTATTCGACAACAGAAATAGAGAACATAAATATGTGAATTTAATAAATTAATCACCATGTAGTTATAGAACCATAAACAATTTGCAGTTATTATGACTGGAATGTGGAGATTAAGGCCATAAAATATCAATAATATGAAAACAGAATACTAACCAATTCTGTTGATCCAAGTTGCAACACTCCGTGTGGAATTACTGGCAAAAGCAATATTGTCTGTACAAGCATTGGGTAGAAGTCATCATGTGTTATTCTAAAGTTTTATGCTTAAGAACTTAAAGCTATTATATTATAAAATTCCTGTATCATCCAAACAACATGAAAAACATATGAATATGCCATCGTCTAATTTTGCAATTAACTTACCCTTATCCCAGCTGCAAATTGAAGCAGCCATTCATCCGGATACTGTTAAAAGAAGAAAAGGCTTGTTTCATACTTGAGTAATAAATTAGAAGCATAGCAAGAACAGAGAACAGTGAATCAGAAGAATTGGTTTTTGCTGGTTTTGATCCAGATACTCACCTCAGGAACTAAAACAGAATTGAATACATCAGCTGCAATATCGTTTGAGTAAATCCAATGAGCATTCCCCGTGCATGCCACATTGCCGACGACCCTGTTTAATTGTAGAATAAGAGCACAGTTAATAACACATGACAGGGCTACTCTATCTACTCCATTTAATTGAATATTATATATTCTTGGTTCACTATCAGCCAGTTTTAATTGACAAGTAAACATCCCTTTCCCATTACTGAACAATAGTTAATTAGGAAAATGAGTAGCATCAGATTCAACGGAATGTATATAAGGCAGAGCAATGAGGTTTCAGAAACCATTTATGCCATTGACCTCAGGGCACAAGGGATTACTCTCTACTTCTCCAGCGTTATTTGGCAATCCAGAGAATTCATTTTTTTTTTTTGGCTCAAAACATGTGTAATATGAAAAGAAAGTAGTACAACCCCCCACCCATGCACACATGAAAATATGCATGGAAGTAGATGCTGGATAGAGCTTACCCTTTTCCCACTGCATGAGAAGCACTTGACATTTCAGCTATTGCAAGTCCAACTGGATATTCACCAGGACTTTCATCAAGCAGAGAAGAACTAAAAGTGGAGGAAAGCATCTTATTTGAGTTCTCTAGGTACAGATCTTCTATTTGGCTCACCGTGGGAGATCTCGGCTTCTGATTGTCACAAAAGCCATCTTCCCATACCAAAACCCTGAAACATAAGGTTACATTGTGTGAAATTCATTGATCTTAATGTCACGCCACGGCAGTGAGCTACAATCTTTCGTAAAAAAAAAAACGAAGAACCTGAATTTTCAGAAATAAATATTCGTCTCAAACAGAAATGACATGAAAAAGAATAAGTTTTGTTCTTGTTTTATGTCCCTACAAACACTCAATTTTAGATGACAAGAGGAGCGAAATAAAGACACAGGATTGAGAATTGGCTTACATTTCATGTTGATACTTAAGCTTCCAAAACACTGCATAATTCCAAGGAGAGTTGCAGCAAAGACTTTCGAGGAACGGCCTCAAGAAACTAATCCCCATGGATTAATACGGTATGAAAAATACAAATATCCAGTACAACAAAAAAGCCAACCAGTTAAGCCAAAATAATCACTAACTTCCTCGATATGATCCTCGTCCTGCCTGTACAATCCATAAACCAGCTCTTCGTTTCAATTGTGGCTCCATCGGTTTCAGTAAATCCAACATTTTTTCAGCAATAACTAAGCTTGATGTCACTAATATAAATATTACTGAAGGATAAGATCAATGGGAAGACAGATCATAGACTTTCTTGCCCAAAATCTCCATGATCGTCAGATCTTATATCAATTATTATGTAGGAAACTACGAACTCGGCAATCAAATCAGGAAAGAAGCTCCGAACCGTATCAGGCGGGAGCACTAAGAGTTCCTTTGATTAAGATGTACAAGAAGCGCCAAAAGTTGCTTTTGTGTAAGATATACAAGAAGCGAGAATTTGCTTTTGTATAAGATAGCTAACAACTGGGTGAAGCTATTTCTGATGTAAAAACTTGGGAACTGCAAAATTTAATAGGTTCAATTAGCAGATAAATAAAAGGAAACAGAAGATACCATAAAGAATATAAGATATATTCCCAATTAAAAGCATAAAACTTGTAGTTGATATCAGCTCTGCAAGAGCAGAAAAGTGCATAAAAATTCAACAGAAAGCATGAAAGCTTATGCCAATCGAACGACCTAGATCTGCTGAAACATCATTTTGAGACATAAATTCTCCAAACGGAAACTCCTAGCATCAGATTTGGACTTTGCATTTATGTAAGGAAAAATATTTTTATTTGTACTTTATGCTTTACTTCCACACCTTTTACTTTTCCTTTTTTCTCGCTAAACACATAGATCCAACATATCATAACAAAATTGTAAGGCATCTCAATTTACAATCATGAACGCTACTCCTTTTCACTTATCATATTGACAGACAAAGCTAGAAAGTCGAACTCAGGACAAATGAATTAGACGATTGCAGACACTTCTGAACAAAAGCCAAACCAAACATCCATAGTTTTCACTCGAAAAAAGCAGAATTCCACCAATCAATACAGTTTAGGGCACAAAATATATCACAAGCAGTAGATCAAAAAATACTTTCCTCTCCTAATTCATCAACGCGATACAAAATTAAAAATTAAAAAAAGGTAAAATGCGAAATTCAATTTTAGAGTACCGACAAGAGTAAAATTACCTTGAAATCGCTCTTCAAATGATGGAATCGTGGTATAGATCAAACTCGTTTAGTTCCATTCTGAAATCCACAAAGCTTCACTTTCGTATACCGGAGATTTCGGTCTCGATTTCTGGACGGCCGGGGAATTAGACGATGGCTTTTGCTTTTTTGGTGGGAAGACTTTTCAGAAACGAAAATGTTTTATTTATTTAAATTCATATATTTGTCAAAAATTGTATATATATATATATATATATATATTTATTAGTGTGTGTATATATATATATATAAAGATTATATAGGGCTGAAGCTGGCCCAGTAGTGAAGTGGGCTACTAGTGATTGGACGACCTAAGAAGCCCTTTTTTCATTTCTTTATTTTTGTCGTTTTCCGGACTTGAAATTTGTCCAGAGTTGGATTTAATGATTCCTAAGGTGGAGTGGGATTCCGGGCCCACTTTGCTGCCTTCCGTTGAAAATTACTTTTATTATTATTAATTCATACAAAATAAAAATAAAAAAGGAAACTAAAATGTGTTAATAGAGGGGTAAAATTGAAAATCATCCCTGAGGTTTGAACTCAACTTCAAATTCATCCCTGAAGTTCTAATTGACTTCAATTTCGTCCTTCCAAGCCTCATTTCACCGGCAAATTTGGGAAGAAATAAATAAATACCAAGACTACCCTTTATTAAAAGGTGACCTTAATTTGGTGGAAAAAAATAGTTTGAAAAACTAGTTGGAAAAAAGAAATGTTGGGGAAAATTTTAGTTTCTATAAATATGAACACAAACAAAAAATAGAAAAAAGCATGCATTCATCGAGAGGCATAAGTCATAACCATGAAATTTTATTGTGGGTGCCGAGATTAGATTAATAAAACTAAATATTTGTGGGGTTTCAGAGACGGAACCCCGATCTTTTTTTAAAATTTGTCATATTAAATACCAGAAAAGTAAATATTTATAAACTTTAATTAAAATATTATATATTAAACATATATTTTAAAAAAAAATTATTGAAACTCTTTTTATTTGGTTAATTATTATGCAATTTATGTGGGTTATGTAAGATGAACTAGTTGAATGTGTATCATTTGAACTGGAAAAAAAAAATGACGGCTTACCTTTTTTTAATGATGGAAATATAGAGACTAATTATCAAATTCATATATTAAATAATGTATTAAATTTTAATTAGAGTCCATGTTAAAAAAAAAAAAAAAAAATCATATATAATCTTCAAAGAGAAAAATAATAAATATTATTTTCCTTTTGAAAAAATGGAACCAAATAGTTAATAAAAGTGGTAAAGGGCAGTTTTGGGAGTTTAGAAAATTTCTTCTCATTTGGCCGGGGAAAAAATGCTTGAAGGATGAAATTGAAGTTCAGTAGAACCTCAGGGATGATTTTGAAGTTGACAGCAAATCTCAGGGACTAATTTGAATTTTACCCGTTAATAGAGTTGAAGACTTGTGCTGGGCGGCAAAGTAGCATCAACTTTTTCAAAGTAATTTTATAGATATTTAAATAATTATGAACAAAAAAATTAAAGAAACTTTATTAATAATTAGATATTTGGTTGTAAAGGTGGCCATTCTTTTCCATTAATTCAATCCTATAGAGATTTGGTTAATTTATGAGTAAATTGTATTAGGATATGTTAATTTTCTTTATCTATCATAATTTTAATCAAATGCTAAACATTTATTAATCTGATAAAACAATTGCTGATACAATAATGCATCGTGTGTTCTTCTAGCCAATAAAATCTAACACCTTCTCATTGTCACTCTACGTGTCCTAATAATTGATCGTTAAGTATGAACTAATCAAGATTTTATTACACATTTTATTACAAATTACCAAGCTACACGAAACTAATCTGACAATAATACATATATATTTTAATACTTTTAGTAAGTCAACTTATTAGTGTATTTTACCTTATCGTTGACTATTTTTTTGGAACGATGTGATATTTTAGCATTTAAAATCCACAAGTAATAACATCTTTGTGTTGAATTTGAAGTTTGAACTAACTATTTACGATATAGGAATTGGATGTTAAAGAATATATAGTAGACCTCAATAAATAAATACTCGATAAGTTTATACCTTTGCTTAAATAATAGTTTTGGTAAAAATCTACCAAATTATTAGTTCAATAATTTAATATTTCGTTAAATTAATAGAATTTTACTATTCCCAACTGTATTAATTTTTGTCAATTTAAGGTTCAATTAAAAAATTATTCATATTTTAATTTAAGAATTAGCATTATATATATTCTGAAAAAACAGAAAAAACTCATATTTAAATACATTATTATATATAGATGATGTGACATGATACTTGTTGGAATATAGGAAGGCTGGGTGATCTTATGGTTGACTAAATATGTTCTTATCAATTAATTAAAAAATATATAATGTTCTTAAATAAAATAAATAAATGAATCAAAGCGGACCAAATTAATATTTAACTAGTGTTTGGTGAAGGATCAGTGCATCAACAAATAAAATAACCACTAACCCTTATCAGAAAAAAAAATATATTAATTAAATATATGTGCAAATTGCAATTCGAAGTAGACAAATTCTATTTGGCTTTTCCTCTTCCAAACTTCTGAAGTTGGATGAAAGTGATCTATATAGATTGACCAAATTAATGCTGTTACAATAATTTCATTTCTTATTATTTTTCTAGGAATTAATAAATATATATATAATTTGAGGTCAAAATATCACTGTACACGTGTTGAAATGTCAGTGCACCGACAACAATACTATATAGCACATTGGAAAATGATGGTGGTCTCTCATATCATATGTCGGCCGGGCTACATATAGTGACGTAAGCTCACCGGCGGAAAGCAAAGGTTGACGGTGGTGGTGGTGGTGTTGGTCCGCCGCCTCCGCCGAACCAACAATCAAGTACATCCACGCCACCTCACCTCCACCAACAAAAGGATCAATGATTATTGATACACTGCTACTTCTTTAATTAATTTCCAAAATCCTAATAATTTAAATTAGCTGAAACTTTTTCATATTTTTTTTGTTTTCCTTTTATTTTTAAATAAACAAAATCTAAATTAAAATTAATAATGATGATTAGAAGATCTATATACAAATATTTCTCTCTTAGTCAATAAATTAGCGTGATGATTGGGATTTGGTAAGCTGTGTAGTAGATCCCTGACTGTGAGTGTGACAATGGGACCAACTATTTTATTTATTTTTATATTTTTTTTTAATTAATTTTAATTTCCTTTTTGTCTTGGATTGATAATTAGTGAAAAAAAGTAAGTTTGGATTGGTGGAAATAGGAGTGTAATCGAAGGCTGACTAGGCCCAACATTAATGATTACATTCCAACTAAAAGGCTTGGATCCAATGCGGGTTATCATATTAATTATTAATATAGCCATTAGTGTATATATATATTATTACCCTTAACTAATAATGATAAGTTTTATATGCACCTTTACACTCGATAAAGTACACTGGGTGATCATGCATCATTAATCTACAATAACACATATACCCATGTGTATATGTGCTTAGTGAATGATCGGTATTTTTCATCAGGTGCAATATCTCATAGTCCGCTGAAAGTTTGTATACGCGAATTGACATAATTGGCGATGTAAAGATTATGTAGGCTCTTATCTTTTTATACCGTTGGGGGACCAAAAACATGTAAAGAAGTAGAGAAACACGTTTTTTTTCCGGAATGAGTGAAACATAAATCATAAAAAGTAGCAACTCTCACTTGAGACAAACCTTTTCTTTCGTCCCCGTAAAAGCAAGGCATAAGCATGCGCCTCTGATAATGAATGAATGGGCTGCCATTTTTATTTTTTTTGGATTTATTACCAATAAAAAATTAAAAATTATGATAATAAAAATAATAATTATCGATTTCTGTCTAATCTGGAATTGATTAAGATAGGAACTCCATTATCTAAACGTAACGGAGTTCTGCTCGGATATGCAATTATGTAAAGGCTGATTAGTCAGATTTGAACAAATTTGACTCAAATCGAACATAAATAATGTATTGACCGATTGACTAATTCCAAATTAATTAACTGATTAAATGTATCAATCCGAAATTTTATTGGATCACTGCAGTATGGGCCTTATTTGCGTGACATTAATTTGGGCCGTAATATTGGGCCGACCGAGTATAAGGACTAAGGAGTATATGATATTTTATTGACCCAGTATCACTTTATTCATTTTCTAATGAGAAGTTGCTTTGGCGCTTTTAATATCCGTTTAAACATATAAAAAATATGCAGCAAAAAACATGTGGCTTGATTTTTCGGTCGGACACGCACCAAACGGCTGAGATTGCGCAACTATTTGCCAGACAACACGCCTGCCTTGTCTACAATCTTATGCCGAACTATCAAGACTCGCTCTTGACAGCTTTAAGTCTTGTTATCCATTGCTCATTATGTCGGTTTTCAAGCCACATTCTCAATCGGTGAGAATCATTCTTTGCTTTCTTGGACAGTCGCCTACAATACTTGCCTAAAATTCGACTACTCATTCGTCGATGTATGGTTGTCTTGTGCCATCCATTACTTGACATTATGACTCAGCTATATTCGAGTTATAGGCGATGTCGCCGATTAAGGGGCTAACAACCGTCATCATCAATTTCTAAATTAAAACTGTAAAACAGTTGAATTGTAACATGTTAAACTGAATTAATATGTAAATTAATTTATTTAGACATGGTTTTCAAAATTGAAACGCGCGCATATCGAAGTAGAATGATTTTTTTTCTATGATATATAAATATGTCAAATTCAAAAAAATAAAAGACTTTTACGTATAATTTATTCCATTTGAATCATGGATTCTAGAGATATTAGTCATATATGCATTATTAGGTGGAAAACTCATTGTCCTAAATGTTACTTCTTTAAGACAAATGACACGTCTTCATTATCTTGAGATTAATAATAAATAATCATGCTCCAGCACCTTGTATTATATAACACACAATAAATATTTGGAAATCTTGAGAATGAATTATCACAAACCATATCACAAAAGATATGGCTTACCATTATATATACATATATAAATATGTAAAAGTCTTGTTCGTGCAAGCATCAAGAAAACTACACACTAACTTTTCTTTTTGTGCTTAAAAAAATTCAATAATCCATAAAACTAATATGTGTTGACTGTTGTGTATAATGTATTACTGTTGTCACTATACGTGTGGCCGCATGTTGTTTTCACTAACGCACTAATTTCTCAATTTTTTAATAATGTAAACAATGACTGAAACATAAATAGAATATAAAAATAACTAATTCATGTCCCGGTCTAATTAGCTGTGCTATAAGGATGGACTAATTTTAATTAATAAATGTTTTAAGTATATGCTTTTTTTATTTTTATATTTGACAGTGGTTCAATTAATTTAAGAATATATTTCCTGACAATGAAATTGTAGCTAATAACATACAAGTTTCAATGGAATGTTGTCAAAGGTTCGTGCTCAAATGTAATGCTTAAATGTCAGCTTATCTTAGCGTAAACAGCTAGCTCCAACCTATCCCATTACGCCACGTCATCACCTTACCCCACACCCAAACCTTCTCTTTATATATTAATCCAAGTTGAAAATTTTACACAGTTTTAGAGAGAGAGAGAGATCATATCTAGATTCTAGAGAGAGAGAGAGAGAGAGAGAGAGAGAGAGATGGAGGGACTAATTCCATTTGTGTACAAAGCAATAGTGCAATACAAAAACGGAGGACGAGGGACATGGCTAAACGAATCACCATCAGCTTCTTACATGAGGATTCCGGCTGGTGACTCTGGCCGGTTTTCAACTTCCGATATCCAGCTTTCCCGCCCAGATTATTGTGCCTTCTCCGCCTCTTCACCGCCTCGCTCCGCCGCCACCAGGGTTCTTTCCGGCCGGGCAGCGCAATCCGGTCAATTCTTTTAGGGCTGTCAGGTGATCATATCGGCTGCCACGATGATGTCACACCAAGTATTTTAATTAGTTATTATTGTAATATTACTATTTACGACCAAGCAAGTGTGTGTGCGTGTTTTTTTTTCTTGATCGACGTGGAAAACCAGAAAAGGGCCCACATAAATTATGTATTTTATAATTTTCTTCATTGTAAATAATGCTATTGGTGCATCTGCTGTAAATTAAAAATGATTGAAATTACGTTTGTTTACTTCTAGATTTCACCGTTTTGTATTTATGATTCTGAAAATAAATAAATTCCCAATAAAACTTATAAATCTGATTAAACTACGAAAATACGAAAAATTACCGACAACATAGATAAAGAAGAAGTTAAACCTCAACGCTAGTAGATACCGTAAATTTGGGAACAACCCAATTTACGGAATCCTCATTTGATTTTTACATGAATTTTCTATTTTTTTTTTCTAAAATATAAAAAACGAACTTTTGGGAGTCTAAGTCGACGCCGGATCGCCGAAATCTGAGGTGATTTATGAGCTACGTTCTTGAGTTTTGATACTCGGACCGTTTTTTTTTAGATATAGTTCGTTTTTACGACTCAAATACGGCAACTGATTTATTGCTTATTCATTTTGTTTACCATGCATAAGATAAGATGCATTAGTTTTCTTACTAATTTACTATTGACTATCATTTTTTTTAACATGGCTCAATTAATTTTTAAAAGATAAAGAGAAGAAAAAAATACGAAAGAAATCAATAAGCTCACAACTCTCTGATAATTTCGAAAGCCGCAGCCTTGCAAAGTAAGAATGAGTGATTACAACAACAACAACAACAACATATCTTACAATTGCCAAATTCCGACGGAAATTAATAACCTCGCAAACACCGAAAACGTGAAAATTTCAGACCGATGCTAATATCCAGAACATGACGTGAGAAGACAAAGCAATAAGGAACCATGTAATGAATGCCAGAGCTATGGAAAGCTCAAACCTGTGACATGGCAGATGCCCTGGACCAGTACAGAATTTCAAATCTTTTGCGTACAAAACTGCGATTCCTCCCGATGAGCACGCGGCTGCAAGTGATAGTGTAGCTGTCACCTGCATTATTTAATTTGTCAAAACTATGGGATAATTTGTTTATATAGTTTCGCGTAATATAGAGCCAATCAAGAGTCATTGCCAAAAAAAAAAAAGAAAAAAAAAAATCGTTGCATACAAGAAAAGGCATAGGAATTACCCAATCACCGACAACGAACAGGCTGACTAGGACTGGATTTCGGAGGTCTCGTTTTATCCGTAAAGCGTAGATATCAAGACAGGCAAGTCCAAAGCTCCATAGTACTTGAAGCCCCATTGATGCAATGAGATAGCTGAAAAACCAGAAGTTATACGGTGTTAATTATATTGGTGAGTAAAATTCAATGCTCTTTTGTAAAACACGAGAGAATTCATTGTCGTAGAATTAAAAAGACAATGTCTATAAGTGAGAGCTGGACCAAACCAACATAAATGTCTTGGCTGCATAATTGACTTACCGCAAAACTTAAAACATTTTGTAGTTTCAAAATCGGGTAGTTCGGCAAGTGAAATAGGCACTTATTAAGATGTAAAAAACATGGTTGAAGACTTGAAGTAGTCTATGTGTCTGAAAATGAGCACATCCAACAACTTAGTCCTTTTGCTAAATCACGGTAAAAATGCACTTTCTTTCCGTAAGTCCCCGTTTGACAGGCTAATTGACCTTGGTATATAACTAATCAAGGCAAAAATTTCTTCGGTAGCGTAGTTTGAAGCTCAACACACAAGGGTACGGAATCTACCACAACACAGTCACATCCTTCTTATCCGCATTGTATATTAGTTCATTGCACTGATTTCTATCAACAATTACCATATATACTACCATAGTCCCAAAGTAGTCGAAGAAGAAAATCCCAATTCATCAATTCCCAGAAATAGCTAAACGAACTACACATCTAGCAAACGACAATTTCCGAAAATGCGCACATAAATATCCAATCCACCATATCTAGATAACCATATTCAAGCAAAAATTACACAATAATGGCAGGGAACACCTCTAATTATTTCATTTCCATTTACGCATTTATTTTTTCCGGTTATACACAACCACATTCAGATTTCCCAATTAACTCATACAACAGCAGCAATTATACACATAAATTGCTCCAACTGTAAATAAACAAGCATTAAAACAAGCAGAGAAATTAAAAAAAAATGTACCAATAAGCGGTGAAGTTAGAAAACCCAATAGCAGAAACCATAACTCCAATGGAGGAAGCTGCAAAGAAACACTGCCCTGTTCTTAACAACAAACCACTCACAGATCCTGGGCTACCCAGCAAATCCTTCATTTCTCTCTCCTTCCCTACAATAAGGGCGGGCCCTTTTTCCTCAAATTTTATTTTAAAAAAAGGGCCCCCTTCGAAACCCTAGATTTCCTTAATCTTCCCCATTTCTCCCCCTTTTACCCACCAGTGCGAATGTAAATCTCGCGCTCTCTGTGTAGTAGTGAATCTTCTACGGCGTTATAGGATTACGATGGGGTTTGATGGAGATTTGAATCATCCGCAAAGCATGCAGCGGAGTAAATGAACCGTTGTGCTGAAGAAACAAAGCACTAGAAACAATTTCTGGATGGGCTGCTTATTTTATTATTATAATGAATATTTTAAGCTTAATCTCCGTAATAATTTTGAATTAGCAGTTGTTTTATCAGGTGATTAACGGGAGGGGAACTTAGGCTGATTAATAATAATGGCTCGAGTCGGAGTGATCTGACAGTCCTACGTGGATATTCTTTTCCAATTTCTTAGTTTTTTTATTTTCTTTTTCCTTGAATCTCTCGTTGTTCATTGGTCTGATTGTCGGGAAATAGTTTAGTGTCGTTTAGTTCTGTGCGAATCCCTTTTCGCCACGTCGGACAATGGTCCCGTTCTTTCCGTCGATACTCATCCATCAGAAGGGGGAATACGATGCTACACCTGGTGATTTTCAGGGTGGCTCTTTTCTTGACATGTGTCCTTTTTTATTTATTTTATAATTATATTTTTAAAAATCCATTGGGTCATAACTGAACCCGTAGTGGAAATCTTATTAATTATGGTGCCTGGTTATATTCAGCAGGTGTAACATAGAATTTCCCACATCAGAAGTTCGGATCCAACGAGTAACTGGGGCATGCTAATGGGCTCAACTTTAATTTGGGCTCACTTTGAACTCAAGACCTAGAACTGGGCTTTTAAATCAGAATTGGATTTGAAAACCGTTGCGCTATTTAATTTATTATTTTATTCTCATTTTTTAACAGCCTGGTTGGTAAGACTAGGAGTGTGAACGAGCCGAGCTCGCCAGAGTTTCCAACCTCAAACTCGTGTCCAATTTTGCGAGCTCAAGTCCATCGAATTTTCACTTTCTTGGCTCAAGCTCAAGCTCAAATGGGTTTATCGAGCTCAGCTCATTTTGTTAATTTTTTGAGTTTTTCTATTTTTTATATTAATGTTACTTTATTTTATGAGTATAAATTATTTATACGACTGTAAAAATAAAAATATATTTTTTTTAATTTTATATATTTATTTAATATTATTTTTATTATTTGAATACAAAATAAATAAATAAATAAGAAGCTCACAAGCCGGCTCGCGAGCTGTCGAACAATTATAATCATGTTGTGGCTCGAGTTTGAGCTCGTCCGAAGCTCAAGCTTATGAGCTCGAGGTCAAAATATTCGAGCTTGAGTTTGAGCTTTTATCAAGTCGGCTCATCGAGTTCACGAGCCGGCTAAGCTCATTTACCACCCCCTAGGTAAGACAAGCTATAAATGATTTTAGGGCAAATTACGGCCACATCCTGAGGTATGATCAAATTACGAAAAAACGCCTCTTGTTTCGGTAATTACAGTCACCCCTTCCTTTTAAATATTTTTGCATAAAATTTATGTAATTCGGTTATTTACCGAACCAAATTGTATATTAAGTTCGATAACAGTATGAAATGTTAGCATACCAATTTAACATCCTCCCACACATGAGGGGTTTTGTAATTTGACAATAACTCAGGGTGGCCGTAATTTGCCATTGATTTTATTATATATTTTTCTTAATCGTTGAAATTGTGTGTTGGGAATTTTTTAAATCCATTAGGCAACTAAATTGTTATATAAGATTATAAAATCTTGTTTCACTAATTTAATCCTGAAAATTAAATCGGGATTACACATATGTATTTCATTTAAAATATAAATATTTTTTAAATCTTTGAATAAAATTCGTAAATTATAAAATGGCATAGTAAAATTTATTTAAAAAAGAAAATTTGGATTTCAAGCGTACGTCTACGCTGTGTTCACTGACGAGCAATTCCGCCCCGGCGCCGCCGTAACTCACTCCCCTGCCGTTCACAGTTTCAAGCAACCTTCCGTTCGATTTTTCAATTGGTAATTAACGTGTAAACATAAACCTGCTTTCTGATAAAATTCAATTGCACAAACATATACATGATCCATATTTACATACATACATGCATTGGTTCGTATTTTGATATGTAAGATCTGGGCAATCTGTGACGAATTATTTTATTATTGTGAAATTAGAATGGCGAGAGCGATTCGATCGTTCGAGCTGAACCCCGGCGCCAAAATCCCATCAGTTGGACTTGGCACGTGGAAGGCGGCTCCCGGTGTCGTTGGTGATGCCATCACCGCCGCAATTAAGGTGCCTAATTATAATAAATTAATCTTCATTTTTATTTTTTCCGTTTTTCGACGATATCTAAATCATTTCCCCTGTAAATAAACGCCACTAGTGAAATTGTTATTCGTAATTTGGCTCTACCCTAAAATTCGAATCAACTTTGAACAATTCACATTGCTCGATTTGCAGTGGCGGAGCCAACATAGGACCAGAGAGGGCCACGGCCCCCCAACAATGCTTGAATCCCTATTTTTTATGTAAATATTTATAAAAAGAAAATCGTGTATAATTAGCATTATCGAAACCCCCTCATAAAAGTTTTAATGCATTCGACCCCTGAGAAATTAAAATCCTGGCTCCGTTAGTGTGGATTTGACTCGTTTTATATGACAGTTTGTATGTATATCAGTATAATATCATTACAGTATAATTGATGGCTTGTTTTCTGGGCCCGAAACTGAATCTACGAGTATACGATTTTTTTTTGTTCAGTGTGGAAAAATATATTTTTAGTGATGAAAAGAGTGATATGTCTTCAAATGCAGGCAGGGTATCGCCACATTGACTGTGCACAGAGATATGGGAATGAGAAGGAGGTACTCTCTGCACCATTCTAACTCTTTTTTCGATTATGTAGATATTCGGCTTTTATGTCAGCGTACCGTGCAGCTATCAAATCCTATAGTTACATGGTTCTTTTCGGTAAACCGTCAACGTGGTTTCACGGATAAGGAGAAGTATACACGGAGCATTGCCTTATTTGATAATGTCGTAAAATTTATCTGTTAATCAATTGTATCCCTTCATTGCTTACCATCGCACGTTTTACGATCTTGGAAACAGATTGGTGATGTACTCAAAAAGTTGCTTGAAGAAGGGGTAGTGAAGCGAGAGGATTTATGGATTACTTCTAAACTATGGTTAGCTAGAATTTTCCATAATCCTATCGAGTTATAGCCTATATGTTATATCCCGCTTAATCTGATGCTAATCCGTTTCCTGCAGGTGTACGGATCATGCTCCAGAAGACGTACCTTTGGCTTTAAACAGAACTTTGAATGATTTGAAGCTTGACTATGTTGATCTTTATCTGGTTTGTCTATATTACTTGAACCATTTTTCGTATCTATTGTTTAGTGCTATTTAGTATAACAAGCTACACTTTGAATGAAGATGCACTGGCCAGTTAGAATGAAGAAAGGTTCTGTTAGATTCGAACCGGAGAATCTTGTTGAAACTGATATACCGAGTACATGGAGAGCAATGGAAGCACTGTATGATGCCGGAAAGGCACGAGCTATTGGTGTTAGCAATTTTTCTAGCAAGAAACTTTCGGATTTGTTGGACGCAGCACGTATTCCGCCAGCTGTCAACCAGGTGGAATGCCATCCTTCATGGCAGCAGCCACAGCTACATGCGTTCTGTAAATCTCGAGGAGTTCATCTATCCGTGAGTATATATTTTTTGTAGTTAAAATATTTGATTTAATCTGTGATTTTAGTGTGCTGTTTTAAAGAAACAATATATATTCAGGGATATTCGCCTCTTGGATCGTCTGGCCAAACCACGGTAAAAAATGAAGTGTTTAAGAATCCGATTCTGAATTTGGTTGCTGAGAAATTGGGAAAGACTCCGGCACAAGTTGTTCTTCGATGGGGTTTGCAAATGGGCCATAGCGTGCTTCCAAAGAGCACTAACGAAGAGAGGATCAAACAGAACTTTGATGTGTTCGATTGGCATATTCCGGAAGATCTGTTTGCCCGATTCTCAGAATTTGAGCAGGTAATACTCAGCCGGTTATCTTAAATATATAAAGTGAAGCTTTCGACTTTTTTTTTTTGTTTGTTTGATTGATGAATTGTGGGATCACTATGCAGGTGAAACTTATTACAGGAACTACGTTTGTTGACCAGACTTTTGGCTCCTATAAAACCATAGATGAGTTATGGGATGGTGAAATCTGAGAAACTTCACTCTGCAATGTTTTACTCAGGAGAAAGTTTTTTTTTTCCTTATTAATAAAATATAGGAATACAAAATCAACAATTAATATTTAAAAACTACTTATAATATATTGATATGGAAAAATTATAGATATAATGGAAGCTGGAAGAACATTTTGATAGTACTGTACTGAGGAATTTTTTAATTTTTTATTTAATTTTTATTTAATTTTGCAGTCTAGAGCCTTGTTTACTAAATAAGATCATTTTCTCAATCATGATAATAGAAATTAATTAACTGAGCCATTCTCTAATCGTCCTTAGATATACTTTAATCTCCTACAACCAAAACATAATACACTTACCCCCTTGTATGATTATTTACCTTTTGTGTGCTTATATTAAAAGTACAAGGGTGTCATGTGCAAAAAGTTCAAACTACAGGGGGGTCATGTGCTTATATTGAAAGTACAAGGGGTTATATGTACAAAACTTAAACTACAGGGGGCGTAGTGCTATTTACCCTATTTAATGCGATGGTCCAAATAGAGGGATGGAAGTGTTTAATTTTGACACTCGTTCGTGAGAGCTCAGCCTCAATTTTCACTCTTCAATTTTATATCCTCTGTTGATTTTCTCACACCATCTGCACTCGATTCTTCTTCTTCTCTCTCTCTAGAAAGCTTAATAAATGGCGCACGAGATCTTATACTTTGAATTGAACACCGGTGCGAAAATTCCTTCAGTTGGACTCGGTACGTGGCAGTCGGAGCCTGGCCTCGTAGGCCAAGCTGTTGAAGCTGCCATCAAGGTGCGTATTTAGGTGTTCGTATATATCATATATGTATGTATAATTTCCCGGCAGCATCTAATTACTCTTTAGTTTAGTTTCATTTTGATTTAATTGCAAGTTGCAAGTGATAATAATCTGGTGTTTTGTTTTGTTTTGTTTGAAATCTCAATTGTAGGTTATGTGCGGTATATCTTTAATTCGAGTTTTCGTTATTGATTGTAAATATCAAATTAAGATTTGAGATTATACGAAAAAGAAGGATAACTCCGCGCACGTTGATTATTCTGCCGGTTATCTCGTTTTTGTTGATGTATATTGATTATATGTTGAAGAAACATAATTACATATCTGATACCGCCAACAATCAATTACTTGTACTTTCTCGTTGCAGAATGGATACCGCCACATTGACTGTGCTCGAGCTTATGTGAACGAGAAGGAGGTATATACTTTTTTCTATCACCATTACCAATTGTATATTCGTTTTGGTTCTTAGATTTACGTACTTGATTGATCACATAGATAAATATACTTCAATTTTAGGGCAGTGCACAAGTGTTTCACAAGCTATGTCAAATGGCTTGGCATGCATTACAAGTTACGCACATTTTACTGTCGTTAATGCAAAGAGATAGATTAATAGAATTGCAATCACACTCCTTAATCACGCAGAATTTGAACTATCAGAAAATTAGAAACGTGCCCATTATATTGCTTTTTATAACAAGATTCCTATTCGATACATGTTTGATAAGAAAATATATCAGATAAAATAACTAATTAACGATAGTTCTCATATCCGTGCATTTCTTTTGAGACTTATTTTTTCTTCTTTTCAGATTGGTTCAGTCCTGAAGAAGTTGTTTGATGATGGAGTTGTTAAGAGAGATGATTTGTTTATCACCTCCAAACTTTGGTAATCATATCTAGATTGATAAGATCTGGTGTCGGGTTCTGTTTTTTATATTATCATGAACGAGAACTCTGTTGTGTGATTGTGAGTAACTGAATATTACTGCGTGCGAGGAGGACTGGTCAAATTTGATAATTGGACCGAGAAATGGAAACTAATCATTTCTCACAAAGCTTGACCTGGAACGTAGGAGATACTTATTTTGAAATTGTACTTGGACTTCTGTGACTTCTTTTTGTGTATTGTAGTATAATTCGTCGTGTGCGTCGATTATTCATATTCTTGAGGTGCTCACAAGCTTATGGCCTCGTGACCTCTGCAGGTGTGCTGACCATGCACCTGAAGATGTACTAGCGGCATTAGACAAAACACTGGAAGAATTGCAACTGGGATACGTCGATTTATTCCTTGTACGTACTGCTCTGTGATTTTTATCAAGTTTCCTTATTCTTTCTCGTTGCCTGTGTAAAAAATTGAAATAAAAATATGTATGAGATGAATGGCCGTATGGTTATGCAGATTCATTGCCCTGCCAGGATGAAAAAGGGGTCTGTCGGCTTTAAACCTGAAAATTTTATTGCGACAGATATACCTAGCACGTGGAAGGCCATGGAAGCACTGTACGATTCTGGCAAGGCCCGAGCTATAGGGGTCAGCAATTTCTCCACGAAAAAGCTCGGTGATTTATTGGATATAGCTTGCATTCCGCCAGCTGTCAACCAGGTTGAATGTCATCCTTCATGGCAGCAGACTAAATTGCGGGAATTTTGTAAATCCAAGGGAGTTCACCTATCCGTAAGTCGTCTTTAGATTTTCGACTCTATATACCGTCTGTCCACAGCATTAGCTTTTGTTTTTCTTCGTATAACAAATGTTTTAACTTTAAAGTTTCGCCAACTTTCAGGGTTATTCCCCACTGGGTTCTCCTGGCTCAACCTGGCTCAAAAGTGATGTCCTGAAGCATCCCGTTTTAGTTGCTACTGCAGAAAAATTGGGTAAGACGACTGCACAGGTGGCGCTTCGATGGGGACTGCAAATGGGTCATAGTGTACTTCCGAAGAGCACTACTGAATCTAGAATCAAAGAGAACTTGGATCTTTTTAGTTGGTCCATACCGGATGACTTGTTTGTGAAGTTCTCCGAAATCGAGCAGGCGAGTTATTCTCTGTTTCTTTTTTAACACAATAAACGACTATCAAGAGCAACATGCAAATTTTTCATGCTTTCTTATAAATTAGTCTAACGCGATTCGATACGTTCGATAAAATAAGTGGAACTTCTATCGCGTTCGTAATTATGGTGAGATTATTAGTGGATCTCTTCTGCTACCCCTTTTAAAGGACACCATTGTCGGTATTTTGCAGGCAAGGCTGTTTAACGGTTCTGCATTTGTGCACGAGACGTTCGGCCAATACAAAACTATTGAAGAGTTCTGGGATGGAGAGATCTGATCCTGCTGTTCTATCATCTGATTTCTGAATGTGCTTTTCATGTCAGACCCACGATGTTCGTGTTTTTAAGGAATTTCTACTTTCATATAGTGTACATTAAAAAAGAATATTAAGAATAGTAAGAAATAACAAAATGTAGCGAATTATTAATTTGTCATGGAAAAAAATATTATGTATTAATTTATCGAAATTCTACTGTATATTTCGTACATTTGAGTTATGAGTTTGAAATATTTATACGAACGAGGTGATGTGATGTTTTTGGCCCGACGTACCAACTAAAACCTAGGTGGACATGTTTAGGCTTGGCCCCAGTCGTGAATCAAATATCACTATCTGCTTATGAAATTAATTAATAAAAAAATCGATTTACGTCATGTATTTTGCAGTATAGAGCCTCGTCTTTATGCTAAATAAGAACCTTTTTATTCAATCATTATAATTATTTTTCATTAACTGAGCCTTCCTATTATCGTCCTTAAATATACTATGATTAATCCTCTTCAACCAAAACCTAACTATAGTATTTAATAACAATGGTCCTATAAAATGATTGGGAAATCTTATAGGGAAGTGACCCCACACAATTCAATATTCTACATTTGCGAATATTCGGTTCATATGAATATCAGAACATGTTATATGTGCAAATTGCAAAATATATATATGTGAATTTAATATACATATTAAAACCTACGTCAGCATTTAATTATCGTGACTTCCATCCACCGTCGAATAAATGTACAGAAATACGAAACGAAATCAACGGCCCAGATCTGGAGGTCCAAATCAAGAGGCTTGGAAGTATTCAATTCGGCTTCTCCTTCCCCCGCTTTTAAAGTGAGTGCTCAGCCCTTCACAATTTTCACTGGACTTCTCTTTCCTCGTGTTGATTTTTTCACACCATCTGCACTCGATTCTTCTCTCTCTCTCTCTCTCTCTCTCTCTCTCTAGAAATTTGAAAAATGGCGAACGAGATCTTATACTTTGAGTTGAACACCGGCGCAAAAATTCCTTCAGTTGGACTCGGTACGTGGCAGTCGGAGCCCGGCCTCGTAGGCCAAGCTGTTGAAGCTGCTATCAAGGTGCGTGTGTTTTTAGGTGTTCGTATATAAATGTATGTACATCTTCCTGCCAGCATTTCTCTTCAGCTTCATTTAATTTGTTTGCAAGTGATGATATGAAATGTTTGTGGTCCTTTTTTTTTAGAATTTTAATGTAAGTTATGTGCGGAATATCTGTAAATTGAGTTTTTCTTTTTCCTTGGCTGTAAAAATCAAATTGAGATTTGAGGTTATACGAATGAAGGACAACACCGCGCACGTTGATCACTCTGCAGATTATCTTTGTTTGTTGATGCAACGTAATTTTCTGATATAGTTTATTAGTATAATATCTTTTTAATTTACTTTATTTATCCTCAAATTTTTTAAAATTGAGTGGATTTGGTTTCCAGTTATTTTGATTTGCCTCTTCAATTTCCTTTACTAAGTGAGGATCGAACTGGAATACTGGATGCTTCTGCCCTATTAATTAATATGTGATGGCGGTTTGAGATTTGCTTCCGACCAATTTAATTTTTGAACGGCCTATGATAATCATTATACTTTTTCTGTCAATAATGAAATTAGCCTAAGAAAATGAAGAATACTGACTGTAATAACCACTAGGAAATATGCTACTGCTACTGTACATTAGTCGTTGACTTGTATCTCGTAGTTCATGCAGTTTTAGGCCTTTATTAGAACAACACCACTGATCAGTTACTTGTACTTTCCTGATTGCAGAGTGGATACCGTCACATTGACTGTGCTCGAGCTTACAACAATGAGAAGGAGGTAAATACTTTTTTTCTATCACCATCTTTGATAAGAAAATATAACAGACAAAATAACTAATTAACGAAGACATGTATTCATGGACTCAAATCATGGTCTAAGAATGATGTATATGACAATAATGAATTGCGTGTATGAGTGTATATTGTGAAAATATTTGTGCATTTATTTGACACTTAGTTTTTCTTCTTTTTCAGATTGGTTTAGTCCTGAAGAAGCTGTTTGATGATGGAGTTGTTAAGAGAGAGGAATTGTTTATCACCTCCAAACTCTGGTAATCATATCTAGATTGATAAGACCTGGTTTGGGATTCTGTTTATTTGGAAGAGAACTTTGTTTTATGATTGTCTGTAACTGAATATTACTGTGTGTGAAGATGACTGGTCAAATTTGTTAATTCGACTGAGAAATGGAAACTAATCATTTTTATGAAGCTTGACCTGGAAGAAGTGAAATACTTATTTTGAAATCGTACTATACTAGGATTTGTGTGACTTCTTTTTGTGTTTGTAGTATAATACCTCGTTTGCGTCGATTATTCTTATTCTTGAGGTGCTCACTAGTTTACGATCTGATTACAACTCTATACTCTTCCTTTTCACCCGTATATTTGACCTTAATGCTGTACCTTCACTTGAAATGGCCTCCTGACTTCTGCAGGTGTAATGACCATGCACCCGAAGATGTACTGGCTGCATTAGACAAAACACTGGAAGAATTGCAACTCGGATATGTTGATTTGTTCCTTGTAAGTACTGCTCTGTGATTTTTATCAAAATTTCTTAGTCCTTGTGTACTGATAAAAAAATAATGCTGAGATGAATGGCTCTAATAATGAATAGAATTAATCTCACATAAAGGTCAATAAAAGTCGAAATTCATTGGCAGAAACCTCAAAGCAGCAGTTGAAGTTGTAATTTTTTTTTTTCTTAATGTTATTTCTCCCGTTCGTTTTGCGTCTTACAACTCACCACTCGTGGCATATGATTATGCAGATTCATTGGCCTGTTAGGATGAAAAAGGGGGCTGTTGGCTTTTTGCCTGAAAATCTTATTGCCACAGATATACCTAGCACGTGGAAGGCCATGGAATCACTCTATGATTCTGGTAAGGCTCGAGCTATTGGAGTTAGCAATTTCTCCACGAAAAAGCTTGGCGATTTGTTGGATATAGCACGCATTCCTCCAGCTGTCAACCAAGTTGAATGTCATCCTTCATGGCAACAGGCTAAACTGCGGGAGTTTTGTAAATCCAAGGGAGTTCACCTAACTGTGAGTCACTTCTTCAGTTGAACAGATGATTTAGATTTTTAACTATGTATAATTTGTCCACAGCATTGTTAAGATGAATGCTTTTGTTTTCCTTTAGTATGCTTCAATTATATGCACGAGTTAGGTCACCTATAACAAATGTTTGAATTTTTAACATTTCATTTAAAACAAAATTCAGGGTTATTCCCCACTGGGTTCTCCTGGCTCGACATGGCTCAAAAGTGAGGTCCTCAAGCATCCCATTTTAGTTGCTACTGCAGAAAAATTGGGTAAGACGGCTGCACAAGTGGCCCTTCGATGGGGACTGCAAATGGGTCATAGTGTACTTCCGAAGAGCACTACTGAATCAAGGATCAAAGAAAACTTTGATGTTTTTAGTTGGTCCATTCCAAACGACTTATTCGTGAAGTTCTCCGAAATCGAGCAGGCAAGTAATTTTTCAGTTTCTTTTCGACACAATAAAAAAAGACTATCAAAATCTCGTTGTAAACCCCATTCCGATTTGTTTTCATTGATAGTAATATCAGGTCCCTAATTATATAATTGTTGGTAATCTGCAGGCAAGGTTGCTTAAGGGTACTGGATTCGTGCATGAGACACTCGGCCAGTACAAAACTGTTGAAGAACTCTGGGATGGAGAGATCTGATCCTGCTGTTCGATGATCTCGTTTCTGAATATTGTTTTCATATCACCTTCGATATTATCCATGTTCTTAAGGAATTCGTACCTTCATTTAGCGTCCCTTGATAATTGATGTTACTCAGACTTCTTTTAAATAAATGCTACTTCACTTATCAAAAAAAAAAAAAGCTACTTCATTTGGTTATTTTGCGGTGTACGACATGGATTATCCCATCTTGCTCTTTTTATGTGGGCACCAAATTAATATACCTATTACTGGATGTATCGACTTATATATCTGAAACTCGAAAGGTTGCCCATATTTCACTCTAACGGTGTGATTCAAAGTGGGCAGATTTCATTTTCAGATAGCTTGCACTTGTACCCAATTCAAATTGCACCTAACGATAACACAAGATAACAGATTCGGCCTAACTCGAAGAATTTGTGTTACTTAATATTCAAACTTCCAACTCTTCTTTTTTTCTATCTATACTCGAACAATGGCAAACGAGATACTATACTTTGAGTTGAACACTGGGGTCAAAATTCCTTCAGTCGGACTTGGTACATGGCAGTCGGCGCCTGGCCTCGTTGGTGTTGGCCAAGCTGTAAAAGCTGCTATCAAGGTGCGGCGAATCTTCGATATTGAGACTGTGCCCTGTTTCTTGATTGTGAGATCAAATTGCGATTTTCATAAAACAATTACAGAATAGTGACTGATCTAGTCACTATAATTCATGAAATAATTTTCTCGTACTCCCTGTATTGCAGAATGGATACCGCCACATTGACTGTGCTCGATTTTATGGCAACGAGAAGGAGGTACGTACTTCTATCACCATTATTTAAGCCTTATTCCCTCCTTTTCGGACTTCTAGAAGAAAGATCAATTAGTTATTATTCCTTCTTTTTCAGATTGGTTTAGTTCTGAAGGAGTTGTTTGATGATGGAGTTGTGAAGAGGGAGGAGCTCTTTATAACCTCCAAACTCTGGTAAGTAATCATGTCGTAATTAGTAACAACTGGTGCAGAGATTATTTTTTATCCATTTGATTTGAGATTGTTTGTAATCCCACCCCCCCCCCCCCCCCCCTGATTTGTGTAGGTGCACCGACAACTCACCCGAAGACGCACCTCTGGCATTAGATAAAACACTGGAAGAGTTGCAGCTTGAATACGTTGATTTGTACCTCGTAAATTCTGTTCCGCCATCTTTAATTCATCGCCTCAGTCCAAATTTTGTATTGATTTAAATTACACGTGTTTGAAAAATCATGCAGATCCATTGGCCTGTGAGGATTAAAAAGGGATCTGGTGAGTTTAAGCCTGAAAACCTTGTAGCCACAGATGTATCTAATACATGGAAGGCAATGGAAGCACTCCACGACTCGGGTAAAACCCGAGCGATTGGCGTTAGCAATTTCTCTGTGAAAAAGCTCGGCCATCTCCTGGAAATAGCCAGAATTCCGCCAGCCGTCGACCAGGTCGAATGTCATCCTTTTTGGCAACAGGCGAAACTGCATGAATTTTGTAAATCCAAGGGAGTTCACCTATCTGTGAGTTATATACAGTAATCTTCATTAGCTTCTTCAAAAAAAAAAATCGATTTTTTTTTTCTTCATGCATATATGTAATAATAATAATGGCTTGAATGTCTATTTGTTAGGGTTATTCACCATTGGCTTCTCCTGGCTGGCTCAAGAATGAATTCCTTCATCACCCTGTTTTAGTTGCTACTGCAGAAAAGCTAGGTAAGACGACTGCACAGGTGGCGCTTCGGTGGGGACTCCAAACAGGGCATAGCGTGCTCCCGAAGAGCTCAAACGAATCGAGGATCAAGGAGAACTTTGATGTTTTGAATTGGTCAATACCGGATCACTTATTAGCCAACTTTTCTGGGATTGAACAGGCAAGTTATTCATATTCCAATCCTGTCTGAATTATTTATTTGTCCTAATTAATTTATTGAGATAACAAATGTTTGTTTGTGAATTGCAGACGAAACTTGTTAGGGGTTCCGAGTTTGTGCATGAGACACTCAGTGAATACAAAACTCTTGAACAGCTTTGGGATGGAGAGATCTGAGGATTGCTGAATCAATTGTATAAGTGGGATATTAACAAAATAAATATATAATTGTCGGATTTTCGTTTGATACATAAAAATAAAAAAATACCATGTTTGCATGTGTGATAGGACATATATTTTGTAAATAAGACAATAGACGTCGGATTTTTCATTTTTTGTTTAAAACATCAAAGTGATAAAAAAAATATTGGTAATATTAAATTAAATATATTGTTATTTGTAAGAAAAAAAAATTGAATCGTCGCCTGAGAGATTCGAACTCTCGCGGGGAAACCCCATGTACTTAGCAGGCACACGCCTTAACCACTCGGCCAAAGCGACAACTACATGATGATTTTTGTACAATATTTAGAGATTATAACATAACAATAATCTAAAGGTAATCATTAGATAAAGGGATGATAGAATCTTTAAATTCGCGAACGTCGAATCATTTATATACTTGTTTACCAAGAAATAACCTTCTTCTTGATTGTGAATGCAAAACCCTAAAAACCCTAGACTCCCACACTTGTAAAATAAACAACCAAATTATTATAACGCCCATAAACGAAACAATGGCTATGTCTTATATGATCCGCAGAGCTTCTTCTGCAGTTATTTCCCGTGCAATTCGTCCAATTGCATCTTCAAAAACCATGCCTGCTGGATCCATAAACAACGCGATCTACAGCGGTACCAACAATTTCTGTACGGACTCCATGAAAAAGAAGCTGCTCAATGAAAAAATCCTCACAGCCTTGAAATCCGAAATCGAATCGGAGGAGAAACATCAATTTAAGCACGTGCTTCCGGCCCCACCGCCCGATTTCCCATTCACAATGGAACACGGTTATTTCTGGGGTAACGAGAGGATCACCCTGAAAAGGGATTTCAACGGAGAGAAAATCGAGTTTGTTGCGGAACATTTCTACGATCGCGAATCGGACATTTATGACGGCGACGTAAGATCGGAGACCGATGGTTCTATTCAGGCGTCGTCTGTCGAGGTGGACGTCAGCATCTCGAAACCGAGTGGACGAAAGATTATGCTTCAGGCTACCGCTGCTTCGTATGAGGTCTCGGCTAATGAAATTTGGGCAGGGGAGGAATCTGCCACAGATGAACAACTTCTTGGACCCTACCTCGTGTATTTGTTTTTTTTATATATATTAAATTATTTTCCTTCTGCAAATTATATCATATGCGATTATTTAATTAATGTAATGGATTTGTACATGCATGCATGCAGGGGTGTGGATGAAGAAGATGAAATGGAAAATGGTTTGAGAGAGTATGTTGAAATAAGAGGGCTTAAGAAAAGTTATGTTCCATTCCTTGCCAAGTACATGGCCGCCAAATCCAAACGCCGCCCTCTCCTTGTGCTGCAAAAGACCATGGATTTTCTCCAACACTGCAATTAATATCAGTTTTTTTTCTTTTTATTGTTTAATTAGGATTTGACATGTTATAAACCAACCCTAGGTTTTTTTTTCTTTCTTTGGCTTGAATCAAGTTTTTGAGATTAATTAATATTGCTGATTTAGTAATTTGCAAATTGAACATGTTTGTGCTCTCTCTCTCTCTCTCTCTCTCTCTCTCTCTCTCTCTCTCATCAATTTAGGTGGTGTCTGCAAAAGAATAAAAAGTTAGGGATTGTCAGTTAAGTTGGTTTTAAGTGATTATTTATAAAAGTTGACGGTGTTTGTAAATTGTACTTATTGGCATAAAAACATCATACGTATTTTTATGATGTTTTTTTTTTTTGTCGAAAACATGAGCAGTAGCTAAAACTTAATCTAGGATTTTGTCGGACCCCATTTAATCTAACGTTTTGTCGGAACCCACTATGGTGGTTTTAAGCAATATTTTTTCCGCCTATATTAACAAATTATAGCTTTAAACTGGTTTTCTTAAGAGAAGTAAAAAAAAGAGTTCATTTTGTTAACACCTAAAAAAAAATTATGGTTAAAAAAAAGAGTATAATATGTTTGCAAAAGCTTTTGCAAACACCACCTTAATAGTTCCGGATGATTGATTTTTGTGAAGTAAAATTTTATCTTCAAATACCATGCAATTTATTCTACTATAATTAAATTTGACATGTATTTACTTAATTGATATTATTTTTCTTGAAACACCCCTAAAAGAATATTCAGTGGCATATTTCCTTTAGGTCTAGAAACTCCTCATAAGCAACCATAATCACAAATTCCGAAAAAAATGTTGTGTATATACTAATTTCCAATTTAATTAACATGTCTGTGTTTAGAAAATAATTAAACATTTTAATAAGTTTACATATCCAATTTGAACACTACATTTTCGGCTTTAAAAACTCGATATGGCTCGTAATAATAGGAAACGATAATAATTAATAATTAATAACTCTAACTTGAAACAAATGAAACATAAAAATAAAAATAAAAATAAAAATAAATTAAATATGTTATTATTTAAACAAATAAAATCATTAATAAGTAAAATGGATGGTGCATGATAGAGTCTTATGCTTGTTTTCCAAGAAATAGGTTTCTTGATATATTGATTGTGAATGCAAAACTAATTAAAACCCTAAAACCTCTCCTAAAACCCTAAAACCTCTCCTGGAACCCTAAAACAAGTTGCCCTAATAATGGCTATGTCAATGTCTTGTATGGTTCTTCGCAGAGCTTTTTCTACAGTTGCTCCTCGTGCCCTTCGTACAATTCCTTCTCCGAAAATTCTCTCTTCGGCAGTTAGTAAGATGGATATCTCATCTTACAGTGCCCACCATTTCTGTACGGACGCCAAGAAGATTAATCTACTTGATCAGAAACTAATCAAAGTCTTGAAATCCCGAATCACACCCCGCGATAGATCAGCCGTGGCGAAAGCTGTGAGTCAAGTTCTGATTAGAATTAGATTAAATTATTTTTCGTTGATTTATTTATTTATTTATTTGAATAAAACAGATGCCGCCGGTTCCAGCTGGTTTCCCTTTCACAATCAAAGACGTTAACTATTACAATTCGATCAATCTAAAAAGGGAGCTCGACGGAGAGAAAATCGATGTCGACGTAGACCTTCCCGATTCGGTTGAATACAACAGCATAATCGGCGATGAAAGCGAAAGCGATGGTGGTTCTGACGTCAGCTCATCCGAAGAAGAATACTCAACCGATAGTGATCGGAAAGAAGAATCAACGGCTGATACTTTGCCAACCGTTCTTCTACAAGTTAAAATCATGAAAGAAAACGGAAAAGGGCTTAGATTTAATGTTTCTGCTACTTCTGATGATATTAGGGTTACCCGCGTTACGGTGATGGAGCCTGATCCGGATTATCCTGAATATCCGCACCGTTTTGGACCGTATACCCTGTAATTTTTTATTTCATTTTTAATGTGTGTTTTTGTTTTTTTGAGGCTTATTATTATTTTTTTATTTTATTTTTAATATTTTTTTTTATTGTACAGGGAGGAAGGCAGTGATTTGCAATCTGCTTTGGGAGAGTTTATTGAAAAGAAAGGGGTTGAGAAAAAATATGTTGAGTTTCTATACAATTACTTGTTCAGGAACGACGACGGGCGCGAGGTTCTTATGGTGGATAAAATGGAGAAGTTTTTCGACGAATGAAGAAGACGACGTGCATATTAATTAATTAATTATATATTTTTAATTAGCTCGAGAATTTCGAATCTTGTTTGAGCATCTTTTCTTCATTTGCATCTCTTAGTTTTCATCTGTATTTGAAGAAAGCTCAAATTAGGTTTAAATTAGGATGTCTCAATTGTTTACTCCAATTTAATTATGTGAATCCATCTTTGGTTTTATTTAATTTGAGTTAAATGATTTTATTTACGTCACTCAATATATATCTTATCTATCCCATACTCTCAACAAAAAATTAAGAAGAAACTTCAATTTTGAAGAGAAACAAGTTTATTTATGGGTTTTTATATTTATATTTTTAATTAAAGTTAACATTTATCTACTTAACTTATGTCACTTTCTTTGTGAATCTTGCCAACCGAATGTGTCACAAGCCCCTACTATTTAGTCACTAAAACTTTATAATGGTAACCAAACGAGCCCTTAGTTTTTAACGGTAACCAAACGAACCCTTGCAAGTAAAACCCAAATGATCATAGACTTTGGAAAATGTGAGTATGAATCCTCATTTCCAATTTAACATGTTTGTGTTAATTAGTGAGTTTGTGTCAATTGACCCAAGTTCGAATCCTCTTGCCAATGGTCGTCGCTGGGTCAAACAACGCGTCACACACAGTTAACCTAATGTGGTTTACGTCTCTTGTGCAAATTATTATACGAGTGTAGATTTACTCAGTGCACCTATACGGCTGGTTGTCGATCCCTTCATTAGACAAAAAAAAACATATATATTTAAAGATTTTAGTAGATGACTTAATAATATATGAAAATGGCAAATAAAAAAGATTAAAAATTATTATAATTTAAACAAATGAAATCACTAATAATAATTAAAAGGGAGTATCGGCACGCTTGTTTTCCAAGAAACAAGAATCTTGGTTGTGAATGCAAAACTAATTAAAACCCTAATTAAACCTCTCTTAAAACCCTAAAACCTCTCCTGAAACTCCTAAAACAAGTTGCCCTAAAATAATGGCTATGTCAATGTCTTGTATGATTCTCCGCAGAGCTTTCTCTACAGTTGCTCCTCGTGCCCTTCGTACAATTCCGTCTCCAAAAATTCTCTCTGCTGCTGCAGTTAAGATGGATATCTCCTCTTACAATAATTCCCACCATTTCTGTACGGACGCTAAGAAGAACCCACTTCATCAAAAAATCGTCACAGCTTTGAAAACCCAAATGAAAACCCCCAAAATAATAGCCTTGAACAAAGATGTAAGTTCTCGATCGTTTTATTTTAAATCGATTCTTTTCGGGTTTTGATTTGTTTTTTCCTTTCTTTTTTTTTCTTATCAGTTATCAATCAACCAGATTCCTCCAGTCCCAGCAGATTTCATTTTTATTATGATCATGGTTGCCTGGAATTAACAAGAGAGCTTGATGGTGAGCGAATCGATGTCATGGCATCGATTCCCTATAACCTAAGAAAGAGCACAAACATGGATGTAGAAGGCATCTTATTGGCAAAATCAACGGCTGATATTGCGCCATCTGTTCATCTAACAATGAATATCTCCAGAGAAAACGGGAAAGGGTTGGATTTCGAGGTTTATGTTTCTTCTGATGATATTAGGGTTACTCACTTGTCCGCGAATGAGCCTGCTCCCGATTCCGATTCTGATTCTATTATTAGGGTTGGATCTTATGAAATGTAATATTTTCTCTAGTATTTTTTTAATTTGGCAAAAGAACTCAAATATATATGAATGCAAGTATTTGTGTGTTTTTTAATTGAGACTAATTTTAATTTTTCTTTTTTTTTTTTAATTTGTACAGGAAAGATGGGAGTGACCTGCAATTGGGTTTGAATGAGTTTGTCGAAATGAGAGGGATTGAGAAAAGATATGCTGAATTTTTGTTCCAGTACATAATCAGGAGTTACGGACGGCGCCCTTTGCTTGTGCTGGAAAAACTCGAGAATTATTTCAACGAGTGAAGATCGATTTGCTTTATTATAGACTATACTTACTAAGTGTAGTGATCTTAATTACAATTTGGAGCTTTCAATAATTATTCGTCCATTTTATGCTGCGACCGTCTCATCTTGTTCATGTTAACTTCAATTTATGTTATTTTTTTTTTAGGGTTTTCGATTGACATTTTATAACTATGGCAATTTTTAATTTGTTACCATTTTTCAATAGTTTTGTTTGTCTGTAGAAATATGGGTAAATTACAAACACCCCTGAGGTATGGTCAAATTACAAAAACATTCATTTTGTTTGGATAATTACAACGACCCCCTCAAGTCCTCAAATTTAGTGGATTCTTCGAGATTATATGGAATATCATCACTTTTGTACCCGTTTTATCCATTCGAACTCTACATTATGAAGCAAGATGATCATAATATGTGTTTTTTAGCTTGTATATATCAGTTTGTGGTGCATCTGAAACTGTATTTTTACACAAAACGAGTACAAACTAGAGCACATTCCACGGAATCTAGATGATTATGTTGAATTTGGCACCATAAGGGTGGAGGTGTAAGAAAAAAATCATAGTTGAGGGATAGATGTAATTGTCCAAATAGGAGGGGGATTTTTGTAATTTGACCATACCTCAGGGGGTGTTTGTAATTTACCCGTAGAAACATTTAATCATTCTATAGACTATAGTAGTTCTCGTATGTCGATTTAATTCAAGTGTAAGGGTCATAATAATTTTTGCGAAAACATTAAAAACTGAATACAAATGGAAAAGTTAAATTTGCTGTAATTTAAGTTTATTGCACCGTGCATCAGTACTATAGTATATACTATGATTAATTAATTTATTTTTGAGCAAAATACCCTAAAAATTAACTAAATTCAATTGAAAAAACATTGATAATGTGAAAGGTTTAATTGATTAGGTACATCGCTGATCCAAAATTCAAGTGAAATTGGACCAAAAATACCAAATTAATAAAGTTACGGCATGTGAAATGAAAACATGACAAGTTAAAGGACCAAAGCTTCAAATAAGCTAACATAAAGAGGGAGGAGCTCTTTATCACCTCCAAACTCTGGTAAATAATCATGTTGAAATTTGTAAAAACTGGTGCAGACATTATTCATTTATCCATTTGATTTGACAATAGAAGAAACATTAAACAATATTGAACAAATGAGATTGTTTGGAATCGAACGCCCCCCTGATTTGTGCAGGTGCACCGACAACTCACCCGAAGACGCACCCCTGGCATTAGATAAAACACTGGAAGAGTTGCAGCTTGAATATGTTGATTTGTACCTCGTAAATTCTCTTCTACCATCTTTAATTCATCGCCTCAGTCCAAAATTTGTATCGATTTAAATTACATGTGTTTGAAAAATCATGCAGATTCATTGTCCTGTGAGGATTAAAAAGGGAGGATCTGTTGAGTTCAAGCCTGAAAACCTTGTAGCCACAGATATATCTAGCACATGGAAGGCAATGGAAGCGCTCTACAACTCGGGTAAAACCCGAGCTATTGGCGTACGTTAGCAATTTCTCTGTGAAAAAACTCGGCCATCTCCTGGAAATAGCCAGAATTCCACCAGCTGTCGACCAGGTCGAATGTCATCCTTTTTGGCAACAGGCGAAACTGCACGAATTTTGTAAATCCAAGGGAGTTCACCTATCTGTGAGTTATATATAGTAATCTTCATCAGCTTCTTAAAAAAAAAAGATCGATATTTTTTTTCTCTTCATGCATATATAGTAATAATGGTTTGTAAGTCTATTTGTTAGGGTTATTCACCATTGGCTTCTCCTGGTTGGCTCAAGAATGAATTCCTTCATCACCCTGTTTTAGTTGCTACTGCGGAAAAGCTAGGTAAGACAACTGCACAGGTGGCGCTTCGGTGGGGACTCCAAACAGGGCATAGCGTGCTCCCGAAGAGCTCCAACGAATCGAGGATCAAGGAGAACTTTGATGTTTTGAATTGGTCAATACCCGATCACTTATTAGTCAACTTTCCTGGAATTGAACAGGCAATTTATTCATATTACAATCCTGTCTGAATTAATTTACATTGAGAAATTTATTCATTTGTCCTAATTAATTTATTGAGACAACAAATGTTTGTTTGTGAATTGCAGACAAAACTTATTAGGGGTTCTGAGTTTGTCCATGAGACACTAAGCGAATACACAACTCTTGATGAGCTTTGGGATGGAGTGATCATCTGAGGATTGCTGATCAATTGCATAAAATAAAGAATTGTTGGATTTTCGTTTTATTCATAAAAAAAAAAAAAAAAAATACCAAAATGTTGGCATGTATGATAGGACATATATATTGTCAATATTTTTTGTTTAAATCATCAAAATAATTTTTAAATTAAACTTTGATAAAAAATATATTGGTAATATTAAATTACAATTATTTTGTTTTGTACAAGATAAAATAAAAAATTATATAAAATTAATCGTCGCCTGAGAGATTCGAACTCTCGCGGGGAAACCCCATGTACTTAGCAGGCACACGCCTTAACCACTCGGCCAAAGCGACGAGTGCATTTTCATTTCTGAAACTATATAAATATTAATAAAATAACAATAATCTTTACGTAATCATTATCTAAATGGATGGTAGAATCTTTAGCTACGCGAAGATCGAATCATTTATATACTTGTTTTACAAGAAAGAAGCTTCTTCTTGGTTGTGAATGCAAAACCCTAAAAACCCTAGACCTCAATACTTTAAAATAAACAACCAATTATTATAACTCCCATAGACGAAGCAATGGCTATGTCTTATATGATTAGCAGAGCTTCTTCTGCGGTTATTTCCCGTGCAATTCGTCCAATTGCATCGTCAAAAACCATGTCCGCTGCATCCATCAACAACGCAATCTTCAGCGGCACCAGCAATTTCTGTACGGACTCCAAAAAGAAGCTGCTCAACGAAAAAATCCTCACAGCCTTGAAATCTGAAATCGAATCGGAGGAGAAACATCAACATATGCACGTGCTCCCGGTCCCCCCGCCCGATTTCCCCTTCACAATGGAACACGGTTATTTCTGCGGTAACGAGAGGATCACCCTGAAAAGGGATTTCAACGGAGAGAAAATCGAGTTCGTCGCCAATCATTTCTACGACCACGAAGAAGACTTCGACGGCGACGTAATAACATGGGAACACTCAAGATCCAATGCTTCTCCGGTGTCGTCTGTTGACGTGGAGGCGAGAATATCGAAACCGAGCGGACGAATGATTAGCCTTCATGTTTCTGCTGATACGGACGATGTTTCGCCTCATGAAATTTCCGTGGGGGAGGAATCTGCCCCGGAAGAACTTCTTGGATCCTACTCCTTGTATTTCCTTTTTTCCTTATATATATTTATTTATTTTTATTCTGCAAATTTAATCACATGGGATTATTTAATTATTGTTGTTGTTGTTTGTGTAATGGATTATTTGTGCATGCAGGAGTGTGGATGAAGAAGATGAAATGGCAAATGGTATGAAAGAGTATGTTGAAATAAGAGGGCTTAAGAAAAGTAATGTTCCATTCCTTGTCAAGTACATGGCCGCCAAATCCAGACGCCGCCATCTGCTTGTGCTGCAGAAAATGATGGATTTTATCCAACAGTGCAAATAATTAATTTGGCACAATTTTTATTTTTGAGTTTTTTTTATTGTTTATGATTGAAATATTATAAACCCTAGGCGTTTTTGGTTTTCTTTTTTTTTTTTTTGCTTGGATTATGTTTTTGAGATTTAATGTTTCTAATTTAGTAATTTGCAATTGAACATGTGTGTGCCCTTTTTTTTTAAGATCAATTTAGGTGGTGTTTGCAAAAGCTTAATTAAAAGTAAAAAATATGGATTATGAGTTAAGTTGGTTTTAAGAATTTATTTATGGGAGTTGATGGTGTTTTCAAATGTGCTGCAAAATCAACTTAAGTACAAAAAACAACAGATTCATGGCTGCTTTACAAATTATGGCTTAGAGAAGAAAAATAAAAATTAATTTTGCAAACACCTATAAATTATAATTAAAGAAAAGCTTATAATCTGTTTACAAAAGCTTTTGCAAACACCACCTTAGTAGTTTCGAGTGTCAACGAAGCGTAAAATTTCATTCTTATTAAAACCATAATAAAAAAACTCCGAAAAAATGTTGTCTATGAAGTATGAATACTACTTTCCAATTTAATTAAAATGTTTGTGTTTAGAAAATAATTAAACATTTTAATTGTTTACGTATGCCAATTTGAACACTTAATTTTCGGCTTTAAAAACTCGATATCGTTCATAATAATAGGAACAATAATAATTAATAACTCTAACTTGAAACAAATGAAAATAAAAATTAAATTAAATTAAATATGTTGTTATTTAAACAAATAAAAATCACTAATTGGTAAAATGGATGACGCATGATAGAGTCGGTATGCTTGTTTTCCAAGAAATAGGTTTATTGATTTTGTAAATGCAAAACTAATTAAAACCCTAATTAAACCTCTCCTAAAACCCTAAAACCTCCCAAAAAACTCCTAAAACAACTTGCCCTAATGGCTATGTCAAGGTCTTGTATGGTTCTCCGCAGAGCTTTCTCTACAGTTGCTCCTCGTGCCCTTCGTACAGTTCCCTCTCCAGAAATTCTCTCTGCGGCAGTTAGTAAGATGGATATCTCTTCTTACAGTGCCCGCCATTTCTGTACGGACGCCAAGAAGATTAATCTACTTGATCAGAAACTCATCAAAGCTTTGAAATCCAGAATCTCACCCAACGATCGATTAGCCGTGATGGAAGCTGTGAGTCAAGTTCTCTGATTAGATTAAATCGTTTTCGTTGATTTATTTATTTAATTTAATTTAATTGAATAAAACAGATGCCACCGGTTCCAGCTGGTTTCCCTTTCGCAATCGAAGACGTCAGCTATTATAATTCGATCAAGCTGAAAAGGGAGCTCGACGACGGAGAGATAATCGATGTTGAGGTCGACCTTCCCGGTTCGGTTAAATACACTCGCACAAACGGCGATACTGTGCCAACTGTTCTTCTACGAGTGAACATCTTGAAAAAAAACGGAAACGGGCTGAAATTTAATGCTTCTGCTACTTTTGATGGTATTAGGGTTACTGACGTGACGGTGACGGAGCCTGATCCGGATGATTCTGAATTTCCGACCCGTTTTGGACCGTATACACTGTAATTTTTTATTTAATTTTTTTTCTCTCTAGTAATTATTATTATTATTATTATTATTATTATTATTATTATTATTATTATTATTATTATTATTATTATTATTATTATTATTATTATTATTATTATTATTATTATTATTATTATTATTATTATTATTATTATTATTATTATTATTATTATTATTATTATTATTATTATTATTATTATTATTATTATTATTATTATTATTATTATGTTTAATTTTTGTTATAATATTTTTTTTTTGTATAGGGAGGAAGGCAGTGATTTGCAATCTTCTTTGGGAGAGTTTATTGAAAAGAAAGGGGTTGAGAAAAAATATGTTGAGTTTCTATACAATTACTTGTTCAAGAACGATGACCGGCGCGATGTTCTTATGGTGGATAAAATGGAGAAGTTTTTCGACGAATGAAGAAAGACGATGACATGTATATTAATTAATTAGCTCGAAAATTTCGAATATTGTTTCAGCATCTTTTCTTTATTTGCATGTCTTGGTTTTCTTCCCTAGTTTTAATTAGGGTTCTCAATTGTTTTCTCCAATTTAATTATGTGAATCCATCATTGGTTTTATTTAATTTAGTTAGATGATTTTATTTACTTCACTCAATATATCTTATCTATCCCATCTAATATACTTTTTCTCAACAAAAAATTAAGAAGAAACTTAAATTCTGAAGAGAAACAAATTTATTTATGGGTTTTTTATATTTATATTTTAATTGACTTTAACATTTGTTTACTTAATTTATATCACTTTCTTCTATCACACTTTAAAAAAATTCACAAATATAATTTATAATAATTTGATTTCCCTCATAATTCTCAAAAAGAAATGTAAAAAAATTCTCTCATAGGACAAACATTTTCTTTAGCTCTAAAAATCCTCATAAACACTTCGTTTTTTAAAGCCCTAATGAGGGATAACACCTTGTTTTCTACATTTGATGAATTTAAACCGTATATCTACACACAATCACGCACACACACATGTATATAAATAATCAGATGTAACAATAATCAGGTATAACATTTAACTCAAATCTACGGTTCAAATCCACCATGTATAAATAATCAGGTATAACATCTAACTCACTTAAATATTCGATCAAGACTTATAAAAATGTGCGTATGAATCCTCATTTCCAATTTAAAATGTTTGTGTTAATTAATTTTTTTTGAAGATTTTAGTAAATTACGTAATAATATATAGAAAACAATGGCAAATAAAAAAGATTAAAAATATTGTAATTTAAACAAATGAAAATGACTAATAATTAAAATGGAGTATCGGCACGCTTGTTTTCCAAGAAACAAGATTCTTGATTTTGTAAATGCAAAACTAATTAAAACCCTAATGAAACCTCTCCTAAAACCCTAAAACCTCCCAAAAGACTCCTAAAACAAGTTGCCCTAATGGCCATGTCAAGGTCTGGTATGATTCTCCGAAGAGCTTTCTCTACAGTTGCTCCTCGTGCCATTCGTACAATTCCCTCTCCAAAAATTCTCTCTGCGGCAGTTAGTAAGATGGATATCTCTTCTTACAATAATGCCCACCATTTCTGTACGGACGCCAAGAAAAACCCACTTCATCAAAAAATAGTCTCTGCTTTGAAAACCCAAATGAAAACCCTAGCCTTGCAGAAAGATGTAAGTTCTCTTTTAATATTTAAAATTGATTGATTGTTTTCGTATTTCTTTTTTCAATCCTGATTTGTTTTTTTGTTTTTCAAAATCAACCAGATTCCTCCAGTTCCAGCTGATTTTCCTTTCGCAATTAAAGAATTTGATTATGAATATTGTTCGGTGAAACTAACAAGGGAGCTTGACGGAGAGACAATCGATGTCCGGGCATCAATTCCCCATCGTCTTCGAAATACCAGCAACACTTATGAAGACAGATTACTTACAGAATCAACGGCTGATATTGCGCCACGTGTCAGTCTAACGGTGGACATCTCCACAGTAAACGGAAAATTAGAGTTGCGTTTTGAGGTTGATGCTTCTTATGATGATATTAGGGTTACTTCCTTCTTGGTGGACGAGGTTGCACCCGATTCCGATTCCGATTCCAATTCCTATACCCGTGTTGGATATTACGAAGTGTAATGTTTTTTCTTTCTTCTCCTCTCTAGCAAATCAATTTAGTTTGGCAAAAGTAATTAATATACTTATGCATTGTGCGAGTATTTTTGTGTGTTGTTGTTTTTATTTTTTATATTTGATTTGTACAGGAAAGATGGCAGTGATTTGCAATTGGGTTTGAATGAGTTTGTCGAAACGAGAGGGCTTGAGAAAAAATATGCTGAATTTTTGTTCAAGTACATAGTCGGGAATTCCAGCCGGCGCCCCTTGGTTGAGCTGGAAAAACTCGAGAATTATTTCAACGAGTGAAGATCGATTTGCTTTATTAATTGTAGTGAAACTAAATTAGGTTTCGAACTACTTTCAATTATTACTTGTCCGTTTTATGCTGCCGTTGTTTCGTCTCGTTCATTAGTTAACTTCAATTGATGTTATGAAATTTTGTTCATCACTATGGCCTTTTGTCGATCTCCATAACTTATTCTGTTGTCATTATGCTGAAAATCCGAAAATCCCAAAATATTTACGGTTTAGTCTTCTAACTTGTCATGTTTCAATTTTACACGCATTAACTTTCAAAATATAGTATTTTTGCATGATTTTTTTCTTTAATTTATGACGCAACAAGTAAACTAAACATCCATATAAATAATTTTTGATGAGTTTATATATTAGCTGCATTATTAATCCAAAATTTCAAGGGATTTGGACCAAAAATACCAAATTTGTAAAGTTATTAAAAGTGAAATTGAAAATGATAATTTAGAGGACTAAATTGTTAAATAGGCCAACATAAAGGACCACAATTACAATTTTCCCACCCACAAATGTATATATATACACACATTGATTAATGAGTCTGCCCGCGCTTGTTTTCCAAGAAACAGGCTTCTCGATTGTGATTGCAAATTATTTAAACCCTTAAAAATACGATTGTGATCAACGACGACGCAATTGAAATGTCTTCCATGATTCGGAAAGTTTTCTCTACGGTTCTTTCTCGTGCAGTTCGTCCAATTTCTTCTCCGAGAATGATCTCATCGAGATCCATGATCAATAGCAAATTACTCACCGCTACTCGCCGTCGTCACGGCGGCGCATTTAACCCGAGAATCCCTTTCTTCAGTTCCCACCACCACTTCTGTACGGATACCAGGAAGCTACTCGATTACAAACTCGTCACAACTCTGAATTCCCAAATCAAACTGGAGAAAACTGTACGTAATTTTCTATATTCATCTTCTTCTTCTTCTTCCCCTTTTTTCTAGGTTTTCTCTTTTCTCTTTAGGGTTATTTTGATTTTGATTTTATTAATTAATTAAACAGATGTATCCAGTGCCAGCTGATTTTCCGTTCACGATCGAAGACGAAGATCCTAATTCTTCTGAGATCAATCTAACGAGGGAGATCGATGGGGAGAGAATCGACGTCTTGGTACGAATCGAAGACGACAGTTACGACGGCCGATCATGGGAGGAATATTCTTCCTCCGATGAAGAGGCGGATGAAGAATCATCAACGGCTGATAATTCGCCATTTGTTAAGCTAGATGTGAACATCTCGAAAGAAGATCGAAAAAAGTTGGAGTTTCAGATTTCTGCTTCTTCAGATGATATTAGGATTAATCACATGCTGGTGTGGGACACCTATTCCGATTATCCATGCGGACCGTATTTCGTGTATGTTTTTTTTTTTTTTTTTTTTTGTTTTTGCTTGCTAGTAATTAAATCATTTAAATTTGGCGAAATTAGTAATATATTGATGAATGCATTTTTTTTTAATCTACAGGAAGAGTGGGAGTGATTTGGAAACTGATTTGAGGGGGTTTCTTGAAATAAGAGGGGTTGACAAAAAATACGTTGACTTTTTGTACAAGTACATGAGGAGGTCCAGAAGGAACTACAGGCGGCGCCCCGTCGTTGCGTTGGAAAAACTGAAGAAATTCGTCAAGGATTGAAGATTAGTTAGTAGTGGATTAATCTTGTTCATGTTATATTCATTTCTATGTTGTGATTTTTTTTTATTTTTTTTTTCGGATGGAATTTCTCGAAATCGGAGGGATTAACGGCGGGGCTCTTTGATTACCGGATTCTTGTTCGATTATATGGAATGAAAGAAACTAAAACAGCAAGTTTTGTCAAGAGGTGAATATCTTTCTTCTTAATTAGTAATGTTTTGATGAACTTAAGCTAGCTTTCCGGTTTACGAGACTCGGAAAGTTCGAAATAATTAATTCATGTTACTGAAACTGGTTTTTAGAAACCTGATTTTAGACCAAAAGAAACATCAAGGAACACACTCTTGAATAATTAAACCTGGAATTTTTGCCAATTAATTTGAAACAAAATCAAAATCAAACACACAAACATTAGATATACATTTCGATCTGTACATAATTAAACATGCCCCTGATTACATAATCAACACAGAAATCATACATACACCGAAACATTAACGAAAATCTTAACATAGAAAAGTTAAATCGACTCCGAAAATCATGTTCGAAATCACACCTAAACCAAGTTGTCCCACTATAGCAAACATGGACTTTCTTCCATTACCTGCAGTACTAGCAGCCACCTGGTGATTCTGCTGCATATTATAGTACTGATAATTATAACCATGGTTAAAACCAGGATGGTTAGCATAACCAGGGTACCCGTAATAATAATAAGGTGCAAACTGCGGCGGCGGTTGGTAAGGAATCCCCTGGTTAAACACCGGCAGTACACCACGTTGGTTCGTCTGAGGTCCTCCATTTTGCTTCCAAGAAACAACAGGCTTTAAAATACACTCCAAATGAATGTCGAAATTACAATCATCACACCTGTACCGCCACGTGGCGCTTCCGCAGGGGGTTCGGCAGACGGCGCAGGATCCGGCGGCGCGAGACGATCGGAGGGTCAACCGGTGGGACTTGTGCAGGGCGTGGTGCAATTTCTCCGGGAGCTGTGTGCAGAGTGGGTGCACGTCGAAACCGCACACCTCGCACCTGTAGAACAAGCCCTCGACGGGATCTTTGCAGATGTCGCACACGCGGTTGTGCACGCGGTGGGATTGGCCCTTCCGCATCATGAGTTCGAGGGCGTGGGTTTTGTGCATGTAGGATGTGAGGTGGCGGGGGCACGTGGCGCAGTAGTCGTGGAGGTCGAAGTCGCAGCCGCGGTGGGTGCACCGGAATCTCTTCCCGGGGCCTCCGGTGGTTTTGCAACCGTCGCATAAGTACTCCTCGTCGCCGTTGATTGGCGTTAGCGGGTGACCGGGGTGGATGAAAATAAAATGAGCCATATCGAATTCAAATGTTCGAATTCGGAGGTGTGTAAGGAAACAAATTAAACCCAAGGCTTTTTCTTAAAAAGCCTGTAATGATTTTAGGGTTTTTTGTTATTGTATAATTTATATATAATCAATACTTGGGGGAGGAGTTGTATTTTCTTTTTCTATTTTTTAAAGACCAAGACTTGGATTCATGGATGGTTTCAGGAGTTGACTTTATTGGGGCCGGTGAGAGATGGACGTTGGGATGAAATTTCCTGTCGTGTATAAATATTCTAATGTTCGTCAATTTTTTGGCGGGTGAATGAGTATATATTATGTATACATCAAGCTAGTCATCAAAGTAAATAAATAAATTGTTTTCTGAAGAAATAAAGAAAGAAAGAAGTAATTGTGGACTTAATTTGAGTTGAGGATAACCTCAACTCATGAATGTTTTATAACTACAAATAGAGGTGTTGTGGTGTACTTGCCCGCGTGTGGAAACAGTCTACTGTGAAGATTCAACATGCAATTTAGGCGATGTTTTTCTGGCCAATCAGTGAACCGTTGACATGCAAATTCTGATTGTTGCAATCCAGAGAGAGAGAGAGAGAGAGAGAGAGAGAAAGGGGTAATAAGCTGAAGAATGAATGAGGAATGAAGGAGAAGCAGACAAAATTAAAGCAGCCATGTAGAAATTAGTGATCAAGCGGTTGATGATGATAAAAGGAGGCACTTCTCCGAATTTTGTAAATTTTTTTTTTCAATGACTTTCACAAAAGGTATACTGTAAAATAATTAATTGTGTTTAACATTAAATAAATTTATAATTAATATAAATAATTAATCAAGGAAATAAAGGTTTGCAAGTATGAAATAAATGAGATCACATAGTTAATTCCCTAAAAAAAAAAAAAAAAAAAAAAAAAAAGAAGAGATCATGTAGGTATGTAACTGATGCCAAATCGTAAATCGTTTTGCTGAATTTACAAACCGTAACGAATCGTGAATCGCAAGAGTTTGGATATACAGTTAAACGTCTATAAATTAATACAGTTGGGACCATCAAAATTTCATTAATTTAGCGAAATAATAGCTTATCGATAAATTAATGATTATTAATTTATACATTAATTAGCAAATTATTAATTTATGAAAATAATTTTATTATTATTTTCAATAAATACATTTTTTTTAATTTTTTTTACGTGTATATTATTCATTGTACCATTAATTTGATACATTATAGAGCCCGTTTCACGAACATAAGCTCTTAAAGCAGCAATGGTATAAAACAATTTTATGTTGAGTTATGAGAAAACTAAACCGAAAGTTCTAATCATGTTAAGAAAAGTGAGGGACGAGATTGATGGTAATGTAAACTTCAACAAAAAACAAACAACAATTATTATATTGTATTAAGCTTTCATAAATCTATAAAATATGTACTATACCATGTAATTTAAGAATTATTTTCATGCATTATTAATTTATATATTATATGGGGCTTCTTAAATTTTTCGAATGTGTATTATCTTATAAATTTAGCGAATTATTAATTTAGCACGTTGTCCCCGAGTCGGGACCAGAATAATTTATTATTTAAGCTTTAAGCGAGATTATTAATTTATCGGGTATTAATTTATCGAGGTTCTACTGTATTCTTATTGAAAATTATCATAAATTTAAATATTTGTACATATTTAATGTTAGGGATTAGAAATTTATACGTTGATTCAAAACAATTCTTATTTAATTATTTTTGTTTAATTGATTTTATTTCAAATTAAACAAGATGGTAAATTTTATTTTTAACCAAAATAAGGTTACATTTTCAATTATAAAAAATCGACTGAATCGTAAAAATTGGAGCAAATCGACAGAATTATGTCAATTCGGAATTTCTCTTATGATTCAAATTGAAAAATTGAAAAATCGAAAGGAATCGTTGAATCGAATCTTAAATCGTGGAGTTAGATAATTGCTTTTCTTCTCCGATGCATCTCCGATCTTTCACCATCCTACCTTCCCCAATACGAAAACCTTAAAATAAAGAAGTTACATCAACTCCAAAAATCATATTCGAGATAACGCCGAAACCAAGCTGCCCCACTAGAGCAAACATGGACTTCCCATTTCGCCCTGTTCCATTACCGTTACTACTACCACCGGCCACCTGGTGATCATTCTGCGGCGGCATTGCGTTGTTTGGATACATATTATAGTACTGATTATTATAACCATAGTTAAAACCAGGATGGTTAGCATAACCAGGAGGATGATTCATGTAACCAGGGGTGGGGCCTTGATAATAATAAGGGAACCCGTAGTTATAATGTGCAAACTGCGGCGGCGGCCGGAAAGGAATCCCCTGGTCAAACACCGGCGGCACCACTCCACGCTGATTCGTCTGCGGCCCGGCGCCGGCTCCCTTTTGCTGGCAGGAAACCACCGGCACTAAAATACACTCCAAATGAATGTCGAAATTACACTCCCCACACCTGTACCGCCACGTGGAGCTTCCGCATGGGCCCCGGCAGACGGCGCAGGATCCGGCGATCTGAGACGACCGGAGGGTCAACGGGTGGGGCTTGTGCAGCGCGTGCTGCAGCTTCTCCGGCAGCTGCGTGCAGAGCGGGTGCACGTCGAACTCGCACTCCTTGCACCGGTAGAACAAACCCTCGACCGGGTCTTTGCAGACGTCGCACACGCGCTCGTTCACGCGCTGGGATTGCCCCTTACGCATCACGAGCGCCAGCGCGTGGGGTTTGTGCATGAAGGAGGTGAGTTGGCGCGGGCACGTGGCGCAGTAGTCGTGGAGGTCGAAGTCGCAGACGCTGTGGCTGCACCGGAATCGCTTCCCGGCGCCGCCGACGGTTTTGCAGCCGTCGCATAAGTACTCCGTGTCGCCGTCGAACGGCGTTAGTGGGTGGCCTGGGTGGATGAAATGGTCGATTGATTTCTTTGGGAGAGGAGCCATATTCGATGGTTTTGCTTTCTACAAATGATTATTTAGGTTTTTATTGAATTTTAAATAACCATTTGGGGGAAGACTTGGATTTTTTAAATAAAGAAGACTTTGACTGTGTGGATAGTTTCTGGAGTTGACTTTGCTTAGATGAGATTATAAGACATTGGAATATTGGATGAAGCCTTCTTTTTCTTGTCTGGCATACACAAATAATTCAATAAAATACACTTCTTTTGTCGTTTGATTTGGACTTGATCACATGGTGAAATAAAATCAAATCATTCGATAATCAATTTCCAATCCGTTCATTAAAAGTTCTATTGAACTCAATTTGTTATAATGAACAAAGTTTGAACACACATATTTCTGCTCAATATGCTATGAATCTTGTTACGAAAAAAAACCATACAAAAATTAATCTATTCGAAGTTCATTCACGTGTGACTATTAAGCTCGTTCGAGCTCGATTATGTTGTTTTTCCCCTCCATTTCTAAATAGGTGTCAGTTTTTCACATTTGCATCAGTCTTTAGGAATATTAATAACCGTGCCTTAATTTTAAGAAAATAGATATTGTTAGACCAAGAAACCATTGTTTACTAGTTAATGTAAGGATAGTGTTTGAGAAAAAATAGGTGCATAATTGAAAAATATGACATTAATGAAGTTTATGGAAAAAATAACAATTTTTTTTAATGACAAATATTGTGAAACGAAAAAAGTACCAAAATGAGCTCAACACAATTTTAAAATAATTAAAAAAATTAAATATCTAGCCCTATTTGTTTAATTTACACCCTTAGCTTGCTTGTGATCCTAGCTTCAACTCAATGTGGTTTCTACTACATGAGTTGTGATGTCCGTGTGGAAACGGTCAACAAGTTGATGAACGTGTGAAGATTCTACAATATCGGAGTATATTAAGAAAATAAATTGTAAAATAATAATATAATTCAGATTTCAAACAGTGAAAACTATTAATTGAAAGATATATTAATTGATGATTTATACTAATGAACATGCATCTAATTAATCAGATAAAAGTTTAATATATTTTGTACAACTATTTCATCGAGGATATGATGTTATAAAGATATTTATTCATAGAATATATTTTTCGTGCATTAAGCACTCAAACACATGAACAACACATCACATAATTAATATGTATTGCAAATGGAGAGTTGCTATAAGAAAATTGAAAATTGAAAATTGAGATTATATAAAATGGATATCCAAGATTATTTGAAATTAAAAAAAAAATCTGAAATTCCAAGTAGGTATGTAAATGAGCCAAGCTCTAGCCGAACTCGTCAATTTTTTCGAACTCGAGTTCAGGCTCATAGATCTTTCATCTGATGAGCTCGAGCTCAAGTCGAGTCGAGCCTGTTGAGGTTGAGCTCAGCTCATCTTATATTTTTTTTTTAAATTTATTTTTACATATATTAATTTAGTTTTTTTATTAAAAATATTTTATATGAAACATAAACAAAACGTTACTTTGTATTTTTACAATTTGGGCCGTAGCCCATTAAGTTTACAAATTTAAAAGTAAAAAGAATTAAGCCCATAAAAATTCATGGAAAAAAAAAAAAATAAACTTTGCTTTATTCTACACAGTACACGCGGTTCGTATTTCCAAACTAACTGGGGGGGGGGGGGGGGGTGGGGTCAGGTTACAAACGGGAGTGACGGTGCAATCAGCACTTGGAGATTTGCTCTATATCTCCTTTCCTTTTTGCTCTACAGTTTCTATTTTTCATTTACCCGTTTTAATGGCTTCCGCCATTAATAATTGCTGTCCTCTTCGATGCATCTCCGAGTTTCCTCTCTCTCACTCACTGGGATACCTTCCCCTACACCTCTCCGCATCCAATCGCAACTCCGGTGATACAATTAATAACAAGGTACAACTCGGCGCCAAAAGTACGGACGCACAGTTTTCCTCAGTGTTTTTAACCTTGTTTTTTTGGTGTCTAATTATTATGTATATAATAGGTTCTGCGATTGGATGGCCGTAATCGACGCTCCATTTCTGTGAATTGCAGTTCGACGACGGAGAAGAGAATTTTATCTGGAGATCGAATGCTGGTAGGTTTTTTAACGTCGTTTTATCTCTGCTTTTCGATTCTGACAAAACATCAAAACTCAATGAACATTTTGTTTGTTAAAATAGTTTTGGAGTTTTTTGTTTAGTGTCTTTTTGGATAAGAGATTGAGTGTTGTTTATTTGAATATATTAGTTTTTTGCCTAATTGGGATTGTTGTCGTTTTATGTTAGGTGTTTGTGCCGCCACATCCTTTAATTAAGCACTGGGTTTCAGTTCTTCGGAACGAGCAGACGCCTAGCCCAGTCTTCAGTATGTAAAATCTGAATTAATATCTTCATGATAATTTCGTTTATATGTAATTGGAATTTTAAATAAAGGCCAATTTGATGAAGGTGCATGGTCTTACAATCTCCTTGTGTCGTTCCTATTGTCGTTTTGTTTTCCTTTGATGTATACTATTTTGTGTTCAGGAAATGCTATGGCTGAGCTTGGCAGACTACTAATGTACGAGGCATCAAGAGACTGGCTGGTGAGATTCGATAGTTTGCGATTTGTGTTTTGTTGTTTGCCTCTCTGATATATGTTATGTTGTATTGTTAATTGAACATAGTAAACTTGGGTGACTACTCTGCATTGTTCGCAATTAGTATGAACTTATTGCTCAAGAAGCTCTGCTAATTGGAAATCTATGGTTACATCTAAGAATTATGTGTTTGTTATTGCTGCCAGCCAACTATCTCCGGAGACATTCAATCGCCAATGGGTGTTGCCTCAGTGGAATTTGTTGATCCAAGGGAACATGTTGCAGTTAGTCCTCCCTCTCTCTCTCTCTCTTACACACACAACCACCGACATGCATACGTTTCCATATGAATTGAATTGATCATTATCTTTCCCAACAGATTATTCCCATATTACGAGCTGGTCTTGCTCTGGCAGAGCATGCATCGTCACTTTTGCCAGCAACAAAGACATATCATCTTGGTATTGAAATATTTATTTGCTTTCGACTGGATAACAAAACCATTACCCATATTCTGAAATTAATTTTCTGTACTCTAAATGATATTAAACCAATGAATGTTGATTGTTAAGTGATGCTGTTCTTCATGCATACCCTTCTCTCCTCTTGCCAATGGTAAAGACATACCATCTACGGTTATAGGATTTTGTTACATTACGATTACAGGAGAAATATAATATCATGCTTTATTTTGATAGGCAAGCTAAATTTTGTTGAAAACATGTGTTCTGATTCCAAATTGTTGACATGTTAGGTTATTTTCCTTAAATATTCATTTATCTACATTTGACTGATTTGTTTGTTGATTGTGTTACATTTAACTCCCTTTTGATTTAAACTTTGGTGTTGTTGAAACTGAGTATGCTAGGGATTAGCAGAGACGAAGAAACTCTTCAGCCAACTATATACTTGAACAAGTAAGAATACATTGCTAGCGAAATTGATAGGTTAATTTAATGTGTTTCTGTTGTTTAATATGCAACATTAATGTTCTATAGATATGATTTATGAATGTTCATAATCTATAATATTTTGTCATCTTGATTTGATTTACCTCTGTGGTACCGATATAGGTAATGCGTTTAGATAAGTCTAATAGAAATCTTACCTTGATATAGGCTGCCTGACAAATTTCCTGAAGGTTCTCGAGTATTTGTTGTAGATCCCATGCTTGCAACAGGTACTTATTGTATACCTTTTGTTATTATTTGAGTTAAACCGTATGTCAGCTTGCTCAACCTATCATGTTTATCTCTCATAGGATGTTCTTCTGTAAACTGTAGGAGTTGTAGAGACACAGTCTTTTGCCATTGCCACTATTTTTCAATGTATATAAATCTCATGATTTGATGTTTAAATCGGATAGGTGTGTGGTGTAGGTTTGATCTTCAGCTCAAAGATATTTTTTTCTCAAGCTAATAATTTCAGAAGTTCAGCTCAACTTTTTTAGAACTGTATTTATCACTATCATTAGAGAGCGTGAAAATCACTAGTAGTCAAGTTCTAATTGGAATATATTCATACTAGTTTACAATAAATCAAAAATCATTTAATTTGGATTCAATGAGTATAGTATACATGAGGTTGATGGAGAGCTTAGAATATAAAACATTAACTTCTCTATCCTCAATCTAAACTAGAACTGTGAGAATGATCTGACAGCAGATCGTAAATATCTCCTTAAATACGAGTAGTGTTTGCATTCTTTTATTATTGCTAGGAGATGGTTATTGATTTTTCTGCATACAATTTTTTTTAGGTGGTACATTGGTTGCAGCTCTTGAACTGATAAAGGAACGAGGGGTGGACAATAAGCAAATAAAAGTGGTTGGTTTCCTTATTGATTCTTGTTTGCTGACTTGTTTCGGAATTTTTTTATTTATTGTTTACACTGTTTTCTTAAGATGTATGTATTACATGTTACCAACTATACTGATTACTTGGTTTAGATATCTGCTGTTGCTGCTCCTCCAGCTCTTAAAAAATTAGGCGAGAGTTTCCCTGGGTAATAACATATATGCTCAAATTATCCTTTAGACCCTGCATTTTTCATATTTGGCTGGTATATTTGCATATATTTTTTAAAGTCATTTTCACTTTTTTATTTCTCAGGCTTCATGTATATGCTGGAATTCTCGACCCTACTGTTAATGACAAAGGGTAGGTATATATGAACTAAGTTAATAGATTGCTGCACATTTGCATAAAGTTGTAATTCCTAAACTTTGTGGATCATGTCAGGTTCATAATTCCTGGACTAGGGGATGCTGGGGACCGTAGTTTTGGCACATAAATACAGCAAACTGTACAACTAGCTTGATTTTATCTGTTCTCGTTACTCCCAATTTTGATATCTGAAGGTATGGAAAGCTCTGCCTAACTTTTTAAAGTATTTAATTAGCTGATTGCTTGACATATTTATCTGGTAATTACTTTTCAACTTCATAAGAATTCATAAAATATCCGACTGATTGGGGATGTGTTAAATGACAAGTCGTGTTGTATTGTTTCATGTTCAAGTATTCTACGGAGGATAACATGTACGAAATGAGGTTGTAAGGGTAATAACTTTTCCGGGTAGCAAATCTTAATCAATTAAGTATCTTCAAAGAATTACATACCAGACTTTCTTGAAATAGTAACTTAGACTTGAGATAGATTTCATCAGGACAAGTTACAATCTTTATTCCATGATAGCATTATAAGCATCTTCTCTTCTATTTCGACTGTGAATCGATTTGGCTAGGGCTGTGACATTTCCAACATATATCTGTCACGGGCAGTGTGATTTGTCTCACGCCCATCGATTGTATAACCGTAATTTTGCAAAACCCTATTCAGTCCATGGGTTGCAGTGTAGTGTTCCAAAATCTTGACCCAAATAAAGCTTAACAGCCCCAAAGCTGCAATTACAATTGCGCCACACAGAATATACAAGGTTACTGTATCCATCACTCCTCTTACTAATGGTGGAACGAAATGCAAGTGTGAGTGAGTTTCTTATAGTCAAAGAAATATTGCAATATCTACTAAATTCTGTGAGATCTTTTAAATCCCCTTCTAGATTGCGAGTAAGTCGTCATTAATGAATGTGGTAAAAAAGTTTGGCTTTATCTCTGAATCCCGATGTGATCTCTCTTCTGATTAACCAAATTATATTCGATATATTATGTATAAAAGTTGTGCAAATCGAACCACGTTACTTGCAAGTAGTAACGTATTTCCCTTTTGTGTGTGGATGGGAGAAAAGGGCTTGTGTGATCTTTTACGCAGGTGGCTGATATTTTTATGTGATTTGTATTGTAATATTCATTATGATCTGTGTGTTTGATTCCAGAGAAAGAAATCTACATGCACAACCTTTTCTCCAACATGCCATAAGTCGAGCATTTTTTGTTTATTTGATTCGAGGAAATTAAGATGCCTTCTATTTTAAGAATCTTGATCGAATATTTTTTGCACCTTTAAATTTCGATATTTAGTCCTGCAAAAAATGTTTCATCGGAACGTGAATATTGATAACACGATTCTCGTGGCATCAGGAAATTCCATTCGTGAATCGAAGACAAGTGCCGCTGAGAAAAGTTTCTATGTGAGTGAGATACATGGGCTTGGATTTCTTTGACCTTTGTTTCAACTGTTCATTGTTTTCGGAATTTCTTTTTTAGTGTTAATTCGAAAGGATTATTATCTTTTGAAAATATACCTGCAATATCTGAGGTCACTGTATGTGACAATTATTCGTCAAACAAGGCATTACATTAGGGTACCTTAATCTTTTACTGCATTTAATCTTACGGTTGCAGTGATGGAATGAAGTTAGTTTTGGACTCCCCTTAATATGGTAGCACCTGACTATATATTTTATATTTCAAATAAATAAATAAAATAAAATAAAATAAAGGTAAGTTACTAAATGAACTTTTCAACTTGTTTTAAAATGAACAAACCTTATATCAAAAAAAAAATGAACAAACCTTTTGATCGTTGACTTCATCGTGTCAATTGTAATTGTAAAAAAACTGCATGAAAATTTGAGGGCCAACTGGCAGCTAAAGAGAGGCTAGGATCTGAACCATTGATGCCAAAGATGATCGAAAGGTCATTAATGAAGCATGGCAGTCGAGAAGAATGTTGCAATCATGATAACGTGTTTAAGAAATTCGAGTAGTTTTGAGGAGAATTAAACGAATAGATTTTACTCTGCTTCTTATTCTCAAACGAACCACTCCGATAGACTCCCCAGAGAAAGGGCATAATAGATGATCGGAGCCGGTTCAGCAATATTGGGCCAAACTCTCTCCCACCCAAAATTATTGGGCCAAGGCTCAATGAGAAAATAGGAACTAAGCCCATCATGCCATTTTTCCCGCCTATTTTGGAGTAAAAAATTTCATACAAATATATTTTGGCGTACTATTTAATAACTTCTCAAATTGAAGAAAATTAGAAAATTTGGGGTGATCGAATATTTTACTAATCTTTATCTGTAACGTAAAAGCCGGAAATCTCGACGTTTCTTCACTATCAAACTCTTCAATGCTCAAAATTCCTTTTCATAAAGATACACCCAACCGTATGCCTCTCAAAATTTCTAACTACTTATATATATATATATAATATATATTATATATACATATATATACATGTATACATAAAATATAGGTTTTTGCAACCGCGGAGAAAAGAAATGTGTCTAGAGAGTGGAGATCGAACGCTGGTCAGTTTTTTTAATCGTCCTTTAAGCTTTGCTTATCGATGCTGACAAATGTCTCAAACAACAAATTTCATGTCAGTTTTGAAATTTCTTTAGTGTTTTTCGGATTATAAAATTAAGTGCTGTTTTTTTTTTTTTAAATAAATTAGTGTTGTTGCGTAATTTGGGATTTGTTTTTTGTCTGTGTTATGTTAGGAGGTGTTTGTGCCGCCGCATCCTTTAATTAATCACTGGATTTCAGTTCTTCGAAATGAGCAGACACCTACCTCACTCTACAGTAAGTCAATCCTTTACTGTGTGAAAAAATCGGAATTAATCGAAATTAACTTGCATTTTAATTCAATAATCTTTTGAATTGTTTTCGATTTCGTATTATGCATATATATACTGTTTTGTGTTCAGAAAATGCTATGGGTGAACTTGGCAGATTGCTAATTTATGAGGCATCAAGAGACTGTCTGGTGAGATTTGATAGTTCGCATTTCGTGTTTTATTTCTTATGATCTCTGCTAATTGGAAGTATATATATATATATATATATATATATATATATAGATTTATGTCTTTGTGATTTCTGCCAGCCAACTACCACTGGATATGTTAAATCCCCAATGGGTGTTGCCTCTGCGGAATTTATCGATCCAATGCAACCCGTTGCAGTTTGTCCTCTCTCTCTCTCTCTCTCTCTCTCTCTCTCTCTCTCTCTCTCTCTCTCTCTCTCTCACACACACACACACACACACACATGTATGTAGAAGTTACCATATTGATCATTATCTTGCCCGACAGGTTGTTCCGATATTGAGAGCTGGCCTTGGACTGGCAGAGCAGGCATCATCAGTTTTGCCAGCAATGAAGACATATCATCTTGGTATTGAAACCGTTTTACCCGTCTGAACTTAATTCTCAATACTCTAACGGATATTTAAACAAATGCATTCTAAATTTTTGTTGCACTATGATTACCAGGAGAGATAACGTTATGCTTTATTTTGTGTTCCTAATTGTTGACATATTAGTCCACGTTCTGTCAATTTGTACGCTGATTGAGCTTTAGTAATTGACTTTTGATTTAAACTTAACTGTGGTTGAAACTGAATATGCTAGGAATTGGCAGAGACGAAGAAACACTTCAGCCGACTGTATACTTGAACAAGTAAGAATACATTACAAAGGAAATCGATACATTAGCAGTTATCTATTGTTCTATAGCCAATGTTTTGTCCTACAGATGTGATTTACGAGCATGATTCAGAATATTTAACAGAAATTTCACCTCTACTATAGGTTGCCCACCAAATTTCCTGAAGGTTCTCGAGTATTTGTCGTGGATCCTATGCTTGCAACAGGTACTTACTTATATTAAACATATTTCTATTCGAGTCAAATCGTACTATTATCGAGATGGTTATTGATTTTTATGCATACAATTTTTTAGGTGGCACAGTGGTTGCAGCTCTCGAACTGATAAAGAAACGAGGGGTTGAAAACACGCAAATAAAAGTGGTTGGTTTCTGAATTAATTCTTGTTCGCCGACTTTTAACACGACTTCTTGTTTTTTTTTTTTCTAAGATGTATGCATCACATTATATCAACTGTACTAATTATTGGGTTTAGATATCGGTTGTTGCTGCTCCTCCAGCTATTCGAAAGTTGAGCGAGAAATTCCCTGGGTAATAATTTACACACGTGCTCAAATTATCTTTAGGCCCTACATTTTTAGTATATGGGTGGTATATTTTCATATATTGTTTTAAATAATTTTCATTTTTTTTTATTTCTCAGGGTTCATGTTTATGCTGGAATTGTCGACCCTGTTGTTAACGAGAAAGGGTAGGCGCGGTTAAAATATCAAGTGAGCTAATAGATTGTTGCACACTTGCATTGAGTTGTAATTCTTGAATTCTGTCGATCATTTCCAGGTTCATTGTACCTGGACTCGGGGATGCTGGGGATCGTTGCTTTGGCACATAAATCGAGCAAACTGTTTGACTAGTTTCATCTTCTCCGATTTTTTATATCTTTAGGTATGACATGCTCATTTGTTTGCACATTTGAATATTGATACTTAGTCCTTGTGCGCGAAATGTTTTATTATTGTGTTCGACACCTTAATGTGAATATCATCGTTAACATGTGAATTTTCGCTACGGCAGGGAATTTGAATCAAGACGAGTGCTGCTGAGAAAAGTTTATATTTGTTGCATTGAATTTGAGCCCGGTGAGCTCGCGATTATTACGACTTCTTGTTCTTTTGCTTTTTTTTTTTTTCTCTCGACTTTTTTAGTATATGAGTTCATTTTATGAAAATTTGAGGATTTAAAGTTTCGCGCAAATAAAAAAAGCAATAGATCACCACTTCACAAACCAAATTCTTTAAATTAATAACCGAAAAAGCAAGAAACCAAGCCAACCGTTAAGCCACCTAAAATCTGAACAACTACTATAAAACCAGAACCTAAATTCTAAAAATCTCTATGATCATGTAATATATATATATACATACATATATATATATATAATGAAATGTCTACACACCAAAATAACCGCCGTCGCATGAGCAAGCGCCGGTGGAAGTGCTGTTACCGGAGTGCAGCCGTGGTTTGCTGACGAGGCAACAGCAAGCAAGGCCGATCAACATCATGAAACTGATGGCGGTGCCCAAAGCTTGAGCCCATTGCCAGAAATTTCCCATTTTTTCCTCCGTTGGATAAATTTGTTTGCTGCAGAAACCCATTTCTCTACTTATTAGTTTGGATTGTGTATATATTTGCCTGTGTATATAGGAAATATAGTAATATACTGGCATGATCACGTGTTAAGACATTATTAATTAAAGAGTATAACCAATTAATTAATAATATAATATATGGGTATAATGCAATATTAACTGTCACTGTATCTATGTGGAGAGGAATTGAAAGAGGACAAGAAAACATGGTCCAGTCTGTAATTGCCAAAACAGCTACACTTACTAATCAAATTCCTTTTTCGTATAAATTAAAAAAAAATTAGACTTTGTACAGATAGATTAGTTTGTGATCTTCTTTTGGGGTAATCTAATGCTTGAAAGCAATAGATTGCGTCTTTAAAATAAAATAAAATAAAAAACAGTAAGGAAATGTAATATAAAACGTTGGTTAAAACTTAAAAGTTCATTCTCCGCATGATGGGTTGGCCACCTGATAGAAATCAAATCTTTTTGGGCCTTTTTTGAACAATTATTATTTTATACGTGGGGCTCACCTGGGATTTAATAGAGTTAAAGTAGAATCTCGATAAATTAATAATTTTGGTTTCAGTTTCATTTTTATCATTTTTCTTTCATCAATGCTCAATGGACCAAGCATTGCTTGTAATAATTGTAGAAGCAACATATTTTTCTAGTATGCTTTAAGAATCGGACAACAATTCCAACTGTTGCTCGCACAAAACTACAGACAATTCTATGTTACATCCGGTGATATTTTTACTCTCCACACACCAACATGTTTGTGTGTGTTAGTGTGTAAATCAAGGACGCACCCACCCAGTGAACTTCACCGGCATAACATCAATAAACCCGGAAACACCATCAACTCAGTCATTTGGAATGAAGTGTTGCTGAAAGACTGGTAATTATCTCATATGCCGCAACAAATCTACTTGACGTAAAATAACAGTAACTTTTTTGTTTTTTTTTTTACAAAATTCAAGAAATGTTTTAATACAAATTCGAAAGATTTCACCAAATCAAATCATAAATGGTATAACTGTCCATTTACCTAAATAAGAATTCAAGAACTTTACAACCTCGTACTAATCTGTAAATCTGAGCAGACCATGTTTCTTGAGAATTGACAGCTGGAATATAGAAATTAGCCTGAGAACATAATCCAACACCTTCATAAGAAACACGAGCCCGCTGTATGTAAAGCAAAAATCACCTGGAAAAGAAATATCATAATATTAATCGAGACAGTTAATAATAAAAGCCAAATAAAGTTCTTAAATAATGATGAACTGCACATTCGTTGATGTCAAATTTATACTAAGCCAAAACAGGATGCTCAATAGGATACATTCTTGACGAAAAAATGAAGTGCATATGCAAACTCTTCTACTACTTGTACAATACTGCAAGCGTAAAAACATTCAACACGTATTGCCACAAGAATGCAGCACAGCAAATAAAATATATGACAAACATGTCATATAGATAAAATGTATGAATGAAATATCTCAAAGACAAATGATCAATAAGAAGGTAGTTTGAGAGTGAGGAAACTAACATGTGCTCTGCTATACACAAACTACAGCTCACTATAATTGCGCCAAACTGCACGGAATTCCTCGCGGAATGTGTTCAAACGAGCTTTCAGGTTTGGTGTCCTAAAGCTTGCATGAATGATGGTGGCTGAGGGAGAGTGAAGGAAGTTAGATAAATAAAAAATGCAAAACAAGAAAAGAATCTGAAAGCGTAAAAATTACCAAGAAGGCCAGTAAGCAAAGCCCATGAGAGGGTAAGAAGGCCACAAGAGACAAACCATAGGATGAAACTCACTGCAACAAGAAACGTGGCTCAAAAATGACAATACAACAATCAGTAAGCCCTACATGAAACTTTGAAGATAGAGAGGCTAAAAATTTAGTACCTGAAGAAAATACCAAGACAAATACCCATCGAGGCCATCCACATATATATATGGCTCGTTTCACAGAAGGGCGCCCCCGAATAACAGGCCTGAATAAATTATACACTCAAGTAAGGAGCATGACCAAATGCTTAGCAATTTCAGAGTTTCTAATCCACTTACGTAAGATGAGGTCTCATTTTGGCCGCTAGATGTGGAGAAAACTGTCTAACGGATCTAGTTACTTTTTCACTGAAAGTACCTGCAAAGCTAAATAAACAAACATTGGCGACATAAGAAAGCAGCAAGAACAACTACTTATCATGTTCACGGGCTATCACAGTCACATAATGAAACAGCAATTGCCACTCTTCATAGTTACGCAAAGAGATGAACAATAGCCTCATGTATCAAATAACTGCAGGCTTTTGCTGAATATGCAGCAATCTATCTGTCAACTCTGTATTGTTATTGAACTACACAACATTTCCATATCCAAACAAAACCGATAATTCGATAGTAGACTCAAACACTCAAAATTTTATTCCAAGATACGCTACAATAATGTCACACAAGCTCTAAACTATACGACATGGAATAACCGAATTCTGGTATTAGTGATAGATACAGGGACAATCGTGACATTCATGGAACTATAAATCTACGCAGTCTAGCAACTGTAAAAGGAATACACGAATACCAAAATTCTGATGATAACACATCATAAAGAAAATACATACCTATCATTTAGAAAAGCAATGGTCAGAGCTGTCATTAGAGCAGCAACAATCGCTAGCGGCCTCCTAAGAAATCCCATCCCTGAAATTGCATGCAGGTTAAGACTTCAATCAATACTAGCCGAAAAAGTAGACATGTTTTTACTCGTCATGCACACAATCAAACATTCATAATCATCTTTATCACTCTTACCAAGAATGAAAACAATCATTAGGAAATAATTGGTCCGATAGCTGCAACAATAAGATAACAAACACAAGAACTGAGTCAGGAATGTGATGTAATAATAGCTGCAATCGATATTTTCATAACCGAAACAAAAGAAGAAACAATTCAGAAGCTATATTCAATTCCTTACGAAGAGTAAATTATCATGCATATATTTTCTTAGAACGAAAACTATGGGCATCGGAGAGAGATTTCCACATCGAAGTTTTTAATTATTTTCCACGCCTCTCTTCCCAATTAACCGTACTAAAAGTAAAAATGAATACTGTAGCCACTTCAATTAACCCACCGATGAATCTATAAACATAATTTTAACCGATTTGTATATGGATATAAACAGATGATTGCGCGTGTAAAAAGTAAAAAACAAAAGGATCGTACTAATAGAGGTTGCACTTGAGGCGACTGTTCCATTTGGCATAAGAACGCGGTACAGTGAACCGGGAGAAGAACTCCGGCAGGGGTCGCGGCGGCGATGACCAGTCCACCTCCCGCAGCGCGTCGATTAGATCCTCAGCTGTCACGTTACTCCAATCCATCTACCGCGAATAGATAGATTAATTACGATAAACCCTAGAAGGCAAAATGAATCGAAATAAAACACCAACAATCGACGGAAGAAAGAGGGAAAATGAAGGAGAAATTCAGAAATTTGGATTTGATTGTAAGAGTGGTTTTGAAAGATTGATTTGGGCAAATTAAAAATCTATATTATAGATTAGAGAGAGAGGGGCAAAAAAAAAAAAAAAAAAAAAATGTCTGAGCCCGGGTTCGAACCGGGGACCTCTAGTGTGTGAGACTAGCGTGATAACCGACTACACCACCCAGACGGTTTTATTGGATGGTAACTAGATTCTAAAACAATGTATATATATCTATAAGTTTGGGCTACCCTTCGGCCCATTGAACTTAGCACTCAGGATAATGGGCTACCCGTTGGTCCATTGAGCCACTAGCACTCTCAATAATAATCGGCTGCCCGTTGGTCCATTGAGCCACTAGTACGGGCCCAACTCACTTATTCAGTATGATATCCAGAACTTCTTTGAAGTTTAAATATGCTTATCAATATTAAAACTTATTTTAGAAATGCATGAAACTATTAAATAAAATAATTTATTTTATCAATATATGAAATTTGATAGCTCTTTTAATAAATTTACTATATTTTTTAAATAGTTTTTTGATTTGATTATGTGAATTTGTAGTTTGGAAAAAATATGTTTGTGGAGTATTGGAATATAGTAAAATATTTTGGGGTATTTTTTTAATTTAGAATAAAAAAAGGTTTACTTAATTAAAATATTTTAAGCTCTTCAAAAATTTATTTTTCAAAGAAATTAAAATATTTCCAGAATTTCTTTTTTTATCAAACACCATGTAAAACTAAAAGACTTAAAAGCGTGTTGTCATTTTTGCACACCATGGCGTCAAGCAAGCACCAAACCACGACTTTAAATTAATAATGTTAAATGTTAATTACAACACTTAAAAAGTCAAAAATCTTGTTTAAATCATAATTACTCCCTAATATCGATCGTTTAAGCAAAACAACCCCGGGGCTCCAACATAAACACCATAAGCAACATATATAATTAAAAAGGAAAAAGAAAAATTGAATTCGAAATCCCTCCATTAATATCTTTACCCATAAACGACAGCGGAAATTCAGTGAAGAAGAAGAAGCTAAAACAGCAGAAAAGCCAACAAATCAGCAAAACAACTCGAGGATAAATCCAGGGGTGATCGCTGTGCGGTTCAGTGGTTTTCGTTTTACCAACCAAAAACACGAGCAAGTCTTCTTTTTCTCCGGTTGGTTTTGAGCTTAAGGTGGATGATCGAGGGTTTCCCGATGGCGCAATCGACGAGGAGGCATTACGTGGTGGGGGATTATGCTGTAGGGAGGCAGATTGGGGCGGGCTCGTTCTCCACGGTGTGGCACGCGCGCCACCGCGTCCATGGCACTGAATTCGCGATCAAAGAAATTGTCACCTCTCAATTGAACCCCAAATTGCAGGAAAGCCTCAAATCGGAGATTTTTATTCTTAAGAGAGTCAACCACCCTAATATTATCCGTTTGCACGACATGATCGAGGTCCGCGCTCTCTCTCTCTCTCTCTCTATCGTTTTGTTTTTTAAGCAAACTAACTACATCTGGAAGTAAGATGTGAAGTGAAAAGTTGATTTTATTTTTTTTTTCCTTTTTTTTTTAGAATTATTAGTAATCTCATTTTTTGTGCTTCTGTTGGGGTGAGTGATGAACTTTCGATTTGGCTGTTTCTGTTTGTCATGGTGGTTTTTGTAGTATGGTACGGTCTGATTATTGGAATAGTGTGGGAGAGGGTCCAAAGGGATTAAGACTCGAGTAAAATGAACACGTGTCGTAGTCCATAGTCCGTGTTGTTATCAGTTATAGGCTATTTGTGTGATTTCCAGTTTGGGGATGCAAACTTTTCAGTGATTAGTGAGTGGATTATGTTCTGATTTTGTCATTTGATAATAGCTGTACGTCAACTCCACGAGATAACAGCGGGTAGTTATTAGTTGTTACTCAACTTGCTAAAACACAACTAATGATGCAATTATTGCGTTTTAAATATAGTATTTCTTTAGTTGATTTTGGGCCAATCACGGCTTTATAGACATCTCTGGTTTATCGTGGATTCATAATGTCCTTCGGCATTTTTGGCGTGTATCAAATGTGATGTTACTTTTGCCTCGCTTTTCCTTATAGAATTTAATAGAATGGCAAAAGATAATATGACGTTGTGCGTGAATTTTAAGCAAAATCATGCATGAAATGTTATGTACGGGTGCAAGGAACCACAGAAAATATTCTTTCTATATGTAGAAGATATATTTTGAAGGTTATCTGACATAAATAAGTTTTATTGTGTCTAACTAGGAACCTGGAAAGATATACATTGTTTTGGAGTACTGCAAAGGAGGTGACCTTTCAATGTATATTCAACGACGCCAAGGAAGAATCCCCGAGGAAACTGCAAAGCATTTTATGCAGCAACTAGGTATCCCTTTTTGTCCTGTCTCTATTTGGATGTCTTCTGTTTCACTACTTCGAGCTGAGGTTATTTGTTTATTTATTTTAAATCCTGATTGATGCAGCGGAAGGTCTAAAAGTTCTTCACAAAAACGACCTAGTACACCGAGATCTGAAGCCGCAGGTTCGAAAAAAAAAAAAAAAAAAAAAACTTTATACATCATTGTTTGCGCATTTTGGCAATTGCCATCTTTTTGAAACATTGGAACTCAAATCTACAGTTCATAGTTCTTATTAGATGTATAAATACAGTAGAGCAACCATGCGATGAATTAATGGTCTTTATGCACATTTTTGCATATCTTAATTTTTCCTATGACTACCATCAATATCTATGCTGGTTTCCATCACTTGACGCCCATTTCCAGATATATGTTTTATGAACTGAAATATTGCATTTACTTGTCTGATTGCTGAAACAGAATCTTCTCCTTTCCACTAACGGTGACAACAGTGTTTTGAAGATTGCTGATTTCGGATTTGCAAGGTATGCTCTTATGTACTTGCTTTTTGACCCTCCGCCCTTATCCCTGACTAGCTCTGGGTGGCATTTTTATTATCCTTGTGTGGATTCTGTTAAGATACAATTCTAGTATTTGTGTTGTTGCACCGTGGCTTTTTGTTTGTTGACTGAGCATTGTGTACCACTTTTACTGAACTTTGAATACACTGCACCCAGTTTGGAAGTAACAAGCAACCAATCGTTGATGGTATAAATTTTTCTTTGATCTTTCTTATCAAGAAAGACTTTTTATATGTGATGTTCTTATGATGCACTCTTTTATTTATGGCCGAGTGCATGATTGATATTTGAGAGAAGTCTGCAATTAAATGGACTTAAAAATTTTGTTTGGATTTAGAAGACTTGGAATAAATTGAATAATTTTGAATCAATATGGGTTTTCGAATTCTCTAGCAACTGTATCGAGATATATCTTTGATTGTTATAATGTATGTGAAATCTACACCATTGGAATAGTTTGATATCATTTGCTCCAAATCTTTTATATTCAAGTGCATGTATTATCGACTAGAATCTCATAATGTTGAATTTTCTTGCTTGGGTAATGTGTATGAAATATTCGCATGTGTTTATTCCTTCGCATGCATCAGCCACGGAGAAACATTTACTTGATTGCCAGTATTAAGTTTGGAGTTTGCAGTTAAGATGTTCCTTTTCCTTCTGTCAGGTCTCTACCATCTAGAGGTCTTGCAGAAACCTTATGTGGCTCACCACTTTACATGGCTCCAGAAATTATGGAGCTAAAAAAATATGATGCTAAGGTGAGATTCAGTTTTACATATTCAGCAGGCACTCAAATATAAAAACTCTAATAACTTTTTGTTCTATAATGCAGGCAGATCTCTGGAGTGTCGGTACCATTCTGTTCCAGCTTGTAACTGGTAAAACTCCGTTTACAGGAAGTAATCAAATTCAGGTATGTTTGTCTCACTTTCTTCTTGCATTTAAAAATAGTTCTCTGTGTTTTGCTGGTAATGAAATCATGTTTCAAATGTTCTCTTCAGCTTCTCCAGAACATCATAACGTCAACTCAATTGCAATTTCCACCCGAGGCAAAGGATTTGGATCCCCACTGCATGGATTTGTGCAGAAAACTACTGCGGCGTAACCCAGGTTTTCTACATCTTGTACATTTAAATGTATGGAACATGCTGCAGTTGTTTGGTATTTTTTAGCTCAATTAAAATGCCTGCTACATTGTAGCTTAATTACGTTTTTGGCTGTCAACTTCTTGTGTGGGTTTTCGATACATGCCATCATCTGCTATCTTTCTCTACGAAGTTCAGAATCCTGAATTATTTGATGGCCTAAAATTGATCAATTCCTGTAGTAAGTAGTTGTGGTTTTATCTTCTTGATTTTATGTAAATTTTACATCTATTGCTTGTCTGTACAGTGGAGCGGTTGACATATGAAGAATTTTTTAACCATCCATATCTATCTCGGAGACAGCCGGATGAATCCCTCAGGTAAATGTGATAGTTTACATTATCTTGAGAACACAAACTGTTTGCATATTTGGAAATGTAGTTTTTTCTTTCTTTTTTTCCCTTTTGCATGCATATATAGGCAATGACATTGTTTCCTCTTTCTGGTAGATATACAGCACAAAATTCCCAAGAAGATTGCTTACTGTTCAGTCTAGATGATGATTCCAGTGGTCCTGATGGCAGTCCATCTTCCCCAAGGAGGTCCACCATGAAATCGACGTATGGTTTTTCTCTTGATCCAAAGTCTGGTCGAAGAGGTATCTCTAATGTTGCAAACAGAACAGAATTTTCAAAGTATAGTGGTGGCCCACATAAAACAGAAATCAAAGGGTCCAGTCTCGGGAAATGCCAGCTTTCAGAAGGAAACCTCAAAGAATCTCTTAAACCAACAGAACTTGGCTTACTTGATAGTCGTCCAAAAGGTACTTATGTAATTATATCGACGTATCTTTTTCAGTGTAGATTTCCTAACACATAGCTGATCTCGCTAAGACATATTTTTTTTCGTATCGAATTTGCATTGACTTGACAGTCGTGGATTCACTGGAGTTGAACGACGAGGAATATGTGATTGTCACTGGTCCTCAAATAGACTTTCCGCCCTCTGCACATGCTTCTAAGACAAGTCACTTTTCATCGAAAACTGGTATCCCTCCTCTTTATTCTGGAAATGTGAACTCCACACCAAGTGCTCCTGTACCAATAGTTGGTAGAGCAACCGATAGAGTTAATTATGCTGAGAGTCTAGAAAATCGACTATCTTCTCCGGGGATTTCACAAGGATCAATGGATATAGAAGATACTTTAGAGCAGCCATCAACTGACTATATTACACAGATCAGTTCATTGCAGCGTTATGCAGCTGCCATCACTGAATTAGTGAATGACAAGGTAACTTTCAGAATTTTTATTCAGAAATAGTATTGCTTTGAACTCTGGGATAGCTTTCTTCTCTGCTGTATTAAAATATTTTGCTGGAGTTCTCGTCATTGTTAGTTGAACCACCCAGATTTTTGAAGTTACAGCTTTCTTGATGTAGTACTGTTACTAAATATTTTGATTGAAACAAGCTATGAAAAATGGCATAGGAGAAAGAGATCCCTTGGAACTCGTTTACTTGTCATTATATGCTTGTAAAATGTTACTCATTACATATTTTCGAATTTTCTGCTGACATAGGTTGTCCCCTATTTGTAATAAGATATCTATGCTAATCGATGTGCCTTCCATTTTCTAGATCGAGGGAGGAAAGCAACTAGAAGCCTTTTCAGTTCAGCTTGTAATTCTTGCTATATGGAAGCAAGCGTTGCATATTTGCCATACCCATGCAGCTTCAGCTACTGAAGGTGAAGGGAGTCCAAGCCAAGATGCTACAAGTTTTGGAGACAAAGAGGGCCCACTCGATATCTGTTCAAAGATAGAGAGATCATTTCTTCATGAAGTTGGGCATGCGGAGGAACTTGCTAAAGTAATAGATCCTGGTACGAATATCACGCTTTGATATTTCTCCTTTTATGATTTTATTATGACCTACATTCTTAGCCAGTCTCTGGCAGTACAAGGACTGTAATAAGTAAGAACATTTTCTTTATTTCAGGAAATGAAGAGATGCCGGATGCAATGGAATTGGTGTACCAGTCAGCCCTTGCTTTGGGCAGACATGGAGCAGTAAGTATACTTGTTTCTCTTCATTTGCTCATAAAATTATCGCCAACGTTTATTGTGTAATAGAATTGAAAGTTTGTTTTACTGTGGATGGGTTTGCAGGTAGACGAATATATGGGTGATACTGAAAGCGCTGTTGTTTCCTATTCAAAAGCAGCGCGTTTATTACTGTTTCTGTTAGTTGAAGCCCCATGCCTCATTTTGAATCCTCCGTTTTCCCTGACCAATTCAGACCGATATCGTATTAAGAATTACATCCATGTCCTCAATAACAGGCAAAGCGTTTCACGGTCTCAGAGAGTGGCTGTCTTTAAAGGATGAGACTCAGCTCTAGCCCTTCTTGGAACTGGTGATAAAAAAATTTCCATTCTGTATATATATGTATATATTGTATATATATTTTTTTTCTTATTCTGTACAGTAATTTGGTGAGGGTGAGGATGGAGTTATTTATTATGAAACTCTTGTCCTAATGAAATTATTGTTTGATCACCAAACATTTGACTAATGGTTCACCTTTCTTCACCCATACTAGTAAGCAGTTATCCGTGGTTTGGTCCAACCCCCAAATCTTCTTCCTCTTTAAATCTTTCATTTTTACATCACTTACTCAACCACAAGTTTCTACAACAATGGCAACAACATGCTTTCAACCACCAAGCCTCGAAGATGATTCCGCCGTGCTCTTCTCCTCGCCGGAGGAATCCACCACCCCTTCCTCCTCCTCCTCTTCCAATCACTCCCCATCACAACATCACCAAAACCAAACACCTTATAAACTCAGTGTGATTAATCTATCCTACACAATCCATCAAAGTGCATGGATATCCAACCTCAGTTTCATCGGCCTGAAAACGAAGAAAAAGACGAAGCCAATTGATATTCTGAAATCGGTCTCTTTCACAGCAAGAAGCTCTGAGATTCTTGCAGTCGTCGGCCCAAGTGGCACAGGTAAGTCCACACTCTTGAGAATTGTTTCTGGCAGGGCTAAAGACAGACACTTTGATCCCAAGTGTATTAACCTCAACAACAGCGTAATAACAAACCAACTCCAGTTAAGGAAGCTGTGTGGATTTGTAGCTCAAGAAGACGTCTTATTCCCTCTTCTCACAGTCAAAGAAACCCTAATGTTCAGTGCCAAGTTTCGCCTCAAGGAAACCAGTCCTCGAGAGAGAGACAATAGAGTCGAAGACCTTATGCATGAGCTTGGCCTGACACACGTAGCCAATACTTTCATTGGTGACGAAGAGAATCGAGGTATTTCAGGTGGAGAGCGAAAAAGGGTTTCCATTGGTGTGGATGTAATCCACGATCCACCTATTCTACTCCTAGATGAGCCGACTTCTGGGCTCGATAGCAGCTCAGCCGTTCAAGTAATTGAGCTGCTTTCTTCCATGGCTCGAGCCAGGCAAAGAACCATAGTCTTGTCGATTCACCAACCGAGTTATAGAATCCTTCAGTATATACACAACTTCTTGATCCTTTCTCACGGCTCGGTGGTCCACAACGGCTCACTCGAGTCACTAGAGCTAGCCATTACAGGTCTCGGTTTCAAAATCCCACCACAGATAAACCCTTTGGAGTTCTCAATGGAAATCATCTCCACTCTCGAGGAGTCGTACACTAAGAACCACACATCTGAAGTGGAGGTAAAAGAACTATATGATCCCTCATCTTATTCGACATTGCACATAGAACAAACATCGTTTGATCCTTTTATTTCGAGGTTGTTCGAAATAAAAGTACTGTGTACTAGGTTCTGGAAGATCATTTACAGAACAAAGCAACTACTATTGGCTCGCACGATGCAGGCTCTCGTGGGAGGATTTGGTTTAGCGAGTGTTTACGTGAAAGTACGAAGAGACGAAGGGGGGGTTACAGAGAGGTTAGGGCTTTTCGCCTTTAGTCTGAGTTTTCTTCTTTCTTCCACAGTGGAAGCTCTCCCCATTTACCTTCAAGAAAGGCAGGTTCTGATGAAAGAGGCATCCAGGGGTTCTTACAGGGTTTCATCGTACCTAATTGCCAATACCGTAATCTTTTTCCCGTTTCTGTTTATTGTCGCGATTCTTTTCTCCGTCCCGTTGTACTGGATTGTGGGACTGAACCCCTCTGCTTCTGCTTTCGCTTTTTTCACACTCGTCGTTTGGCTTATAGTGCTGATGGCCAGCTCATTGGTGCTGTTTTTGAGCGTTATATCTCCGGATTTTATTTCTGGAAATTCGTTAATCTGCACTGTTCTTGGTGCATTCTTTCTGTTTTCGGGGTATTTCATTCCGAAGGAGTTCATACCAAAGTACTGGCTTTTCATGTACTATGTTTCGCTCTATAGGTACCCTTTGGATTCACTGGTTACTAATGAGTACTGGAGTGAAAGAAATGAATGTTTTTCGAGGGGAGTTGGAGGTAATTTATCTGAATGTTTGCTGACAGGGAGAGATATATTGAAGAGCAGAGGATTAGATACAGACACAAGATGGATCAATGTGGGGATTATGGTGGCTTTTTTCTTGTTTTATCGAGCACTTTCCTGGATTGTTCTTGTGAGAAAGGTTTCGAAAACAACATTGTAATATTACGAATTTTTTTTTAATAATAAACTAGTTTTTCTTTCATTAATCCGAATTGCCAACCTTGTACTGGGATGCTAACCAATTGTAATGTAAGATTAGGACTAAACAAATCTGTATCAATTGTTGAAGTAGTAATTGCCATGAAGAAGTTAATCCTCGACCCGTTTGACCCGAGTAATTCGTGTTCTCCGGTCCTGACTTCGCTTCCTTGAAATAAGTGGTCCTGAATTCGATTCCTTCAGCGAAGGTATTCTAGAAGGGTCCACACATGTGGAAGTCTTTGTGACTTGTATAACCTGGAGTCTTCCCATTTGTATATATATATATGGGAAATTTTCTGAAAGAAACAAATATTTCTATTATATATTGTAGTATTGGTCTTTTGGAAATTTGATGCCGCCTAAATTATTGGTTTAGACCATATAATTTTCCCTAATTCAAAGTCAGCTTTCTGTATGTGGTGCTTGGAAGTAATGTCTTATGACTCCATCCTTTTCTTTTAGTCTATGAAATAGTTATTACAGGCTTCAATAATGCATATATACTACATATTTTAATGCAACAAGTTGACATTATTAATATACCACCATTATTAAGTTGTCCATCTCTGCAGATTATTTATTTGCCAGTTATGACACAAAACAGAATTCTTTCAAGAATGATGATGAGAAGAAGCCTTATCTTGTTGTTCTGCCTTTTCTGCTCCTTCCACATCGCTATTTCAAGATCTCATTTTGCTCTAAAGAGGGGCGATTCTATATCCGTCGGAAAAGAATCGGAGTTCATCACCTCCCCCGACAACTCATTCACATGCGGCTTTTACAGCCTCGGAACCAATGCAAACTGGTTCGGCGTTTGGTTCACCAGAACCAACCCCAAAACGGTGGTCTGGACGGCCAACCGTAACCGCCCCGTCAACGTCAAGGGCTCGAAAGCAACACTCCGGCGAGACGGCACAATGCTACTCACGGACGTAGACGACTCCGTCGTGTGGCAGACGAACACAATCTCAGCTAATGTGGCGGCGGCCGAGCTTCTCGATTCTGGAAACCTCGTCTTGAAGAACCCACGAGGCGAAATCCTCTGGCAAAGCTTCGATTTTCCGACCGACACTCTCTTGCCTTCTCAGCCTCTGACGAAGAGCACTAGGCTGACATCGGCATTAAGCATGGACAATTACGGATCGGGTTACTTTAATCTGTACTACGGTAGTGACAATGTTCTGAGGCTGATATCTGACAGCCCAGATACTTCGACGATCTATTGGCCGAATCCCGACCGAGATATTTACTGGAACGGAAGAACGAACTACAACAGCAGCAGAATAGCGGTTCTTGATGAAATGGGCAGGTTTGTTTCCAGTGATCTACTGCAATTCAATGCTTCTGATATGGGTTATGGGATCAAGAGGAGACTCACAATAGACTACGATGGCAATCTTAGAGTGTACAGTTTGGATAATTCGACATCCCTATGGGCTGTTACTTGGCAAGCTCTTACACAACCTTGTAATGTGAAAGGTGTTTGTGGAAGAAATGCGATATGCGTTTATGCACCGGAGCCAAAATGCACCTGTCCGCCTGGATTCATGGTGAAAGATTCGAGCGATTGGAATTCGGGATGCAATGCCACGTTCGACGAAACACTCTTGAATTCGGAGAAGGTCAAATTCTTGGAAATACCACACACCGATTTCTATGGTTTTGATCTGAATTCGACGAGCCCTGTCACACTGGAAACCTGCAGAGATTTGTGTCTGAAAGATTATCGTTGCCAAGGATTCAGCTACAGGCTGTTAGGACAAGGGTTATGTTATGTCAAGAGCGCACTTCTCAACGGATACGCCTCACCGGATTTTCCCGCGAGTATATACATCAAGATTCCCGATAGTTTGGAGCCGTCGAAACCCAATATATTCCATCCCGTTATTAGCCAGGTGTGTGGATCGATTGCTGCTGAGATTACAGTAGGATTGCCTTCGATGTACAGTTTCAACAGCAAAAAGGTGAGATGGGCTTATGTATACTCTTTTGCTGCAGCTTTGGGGGTGATTGAGGCTACATTTGTGCTCATAGGGTGGTGGTTCTTGTTCAGAAAGCACGGTGTTCCTGCTTCGGTGGAGGCTGGATATCGAATGATATCGAGCCAGTTCAGGCAGTACAGCTACTCGGAGATCAAGAAAGCCACCGGAAACTTCAAGGAAGAGTTAGGCAGAGGAGGCTCGGGGGTTGTCTACAGAGGGGTTTTGCCGGATGAAAGGGTTGTGGCTGTTAAGAGATTGGGGGATGTTTATCAGGCGCAAGAAGAGTACTTTGCGGAGATCAGTACTCTCGGGAAGATCAATCACATGAATCTTGTTAGAATTTGGGGGTTTTGTTCGGACAGAAGGCACAGGCTGCTTGTGTATGAATACATCGACAACCTGTCGTTGGACAAGCATATCTTCAGCGGTGGCAGCCATCTCGGTTGGAAACAGAGGTACTCGGTGGCGGTGGGGATGGCCAAGGGTTTGGCGTATCTACACCATGAGTGTTTGGAATGGGTAATCCACTGTGATGTGAAGCCGGAGAATATACTTCTGGACAGTGATTTTCAGCCGAAGATTGCTGATTTCGGGCTGGCGAAGCTGTCGCAGAGAGAAGGGCCTGGTACGGAGTTTACTAGGGTTCGTGGGACGAAGGGGTATATGGCGCCAGAATGGGCGTCGAATCATCCAATTACGGCGAAAGTTGATGTGTATGGGTATGGGGTGGTGATTTTGGAAATGGTGAGGGGGTTAAGATTATACGATTGGGTGGTGGAGGACGACGATGGTGATGAGGCTGCACTGGCGAATTTTTGCCGGAAAACAATGGAGAAGATGGATTTTGGGGGCTCGGCTTGGATTGAAGGTGTTGTGGACCCGAGATTGGAAGGGAAGTTTAGTAGAAACCAGGCGACGGCGTTGATTCGGACGGGGATATCTTGTGTGGAGGACGATAGAAACAAGCGGCCAACAATGGCGTCTGTGGTGCAGACGTTGCTGGAATGTGAAGACGAAGACGAACACGAAGCTTGAGGTGAATCCTATTTTCTGCAGATATATATATATATATATATATATATATATATATATATATTATTAAAAAAATCTCAAAATTGTACCAAGGTTCTTGCATGTGATGCACCATAATATAGCTTGTACTATCAACGTAAGCACTATAATAATGATGCAAGATTAGGAGAGAACGAATGCATATAATCTGTATTAATTATTAAAGTAGTAGAATAATACATTCACACGTAATAATTTCTAGAAGGCTCCATACATGTGAATGTGTTGATGACTTTCGTCTTCCCATTTGTTGCCTAATATGGGAAATTTTCTGAAATAAAAACACTTTCTATTAGTCTTGGTCTCCCTAATTCCAGGTCATTTCTAATGATTCCTCCATCCTTTCCTTGTATCTATCATAAATATATATTATTACACGCTTTAATTGTTATCTTGAGCCGCCTGGATTATTTTAATTGTTATCTTGAGCCGCCGGGTCCATCTCAACACAGTCAAAAAACACCATGTAAACACCATACTTGATATTTAAAAAATCACGCACCATTTAAAAAGCTTACCACTAGCTGCTGAACCTGGAAATGAATACATATATATCCAGTTATATCACAAACTTGAACTCTGGATCTCCAAAAATGAGAAGCTCCATTCTTGAATCTCTTCATCTTTCCTTGTTGTTCCTCCTTTTATCCTCTTCTTTCCCCGTTGCAATTTCAAGATCTCGGTCTTCTTTAAAGATCGGCGATTCTATATCCGTCGGAAAAGAATCGGAGTTTCTCATCTCTCCCGACAATTCATTCACATGCGGCTTCTACAGCCTTGGAACCAATGCAAACTGGTTCGGTATATGGTTCGCTAACACCGGGGCCCGCCACACGGTGGTTTGGACGGCTAACCGTAACCGCCCCGTCAACGTCAAGGGCTCGAAAGCAACACTCCGTCGAGACGGCACAATGGTGCTCACAGACGTGGACGAAGCCATTGTGTGGCAGACGAACACTGTTTCTACTGACGTGGCGGCAGCCGAGCTTCTCGACTCGGGAAACCTCGTCTTGAAGAACCCACTTGGCGAAATTCTCTGGCAAAGCTTCGATTTTCCTACGGACACTCTTTTGCCTACTCAACTGCTGACCAAGAATACCAGGTTGACATCTGCATTAAGCATGGACAATTGTGGATCGGGCTACTTTAATTTGTACTACGGTAGTGACAATGTTCTGAGGTTGATATCCGATAGCCCCGATACATCCACAATCTACTGGCCGAATCCCGATCTTAGTACATACTCAAATGGCAGAACAAACTATAACAGTAGCAGAATAGCGGTTCTTGATCGAAAGGGCAGGTTTCTTTCAAGTGATCTATTGCAATTCAACGCTTCCGATATGGGGTACGGAATAAAGAGGAGGCTGACAATAGACTACGACGGCAATCTCAGAGTGTACAGTTTGGATAATTCGACATCACTTTGGGCTATTACATGGCAAGCTCTTATACAACCTTGTAACGTTAAAAGTATTTGTGGAAGAAACTCGATATGCGTTTACTCACCCGAGATAAAGTGCACTTGTCCGCCTGGATTCAAGGTGAAAGATCCAAGTGATTGGAACTCGGGATGCAAGGCCATGTTCGATGAAACTCTCTTGAATTCAGAGAAAGTCAAATTCTTGGAGATCCATCATACAGATTTCTACGGATTTGATCTGAATTGGACTCCTCTTCTGACATTCGAAACCTGCAGAGATACGTGTGTGAAAGATTATCGTTGTCAGGCATTCAGCTACAGGCTACTAGGAAACGGGTATTGTTACACAAAGAGTGCACTTCTCAATGGCTACACCTCACCGGACTTCCCAGGTAGCATCTACATCAAGATTCCCGCTAGTGTGGATCCATCAAAGCCTGATATATTCAATCCCAGTAGCTCGAATTGTGCATTGACTGCAGCGGAGATTCTCGTTGGCTCCCCCTCGATGTACGATTTCAACAGTAAGAGGGTGAGATGGGCTTATGTATACTCTTTCGCTGCAGCTTTGGGAGTGATTGAGGCTACGTTTGTGCTCATAGGGTGGTGGTTCTTGTTCAGAAAGCACGGTGTTCCGGCATCGGTAGAGGCAGGATACCAAATGATATCGAGCCAGTTCAGGCGGTACAGTTACTCGGAGATAAAGAAAGCCACCGGAAACTTCAAGGAGGAGTTAGGCAGAGGAGGCTCCGGCGTGGTGTATAGAGGGGTTTTGTCGGACGAAAGAGTTGTGGCGGTTAAGAGATTGGGAGATGCTTATCAGGCGCAAGAAGAGTACTTTGCGGAGATCAGTACTCTCGGGAAGATCAATCACATGAATCTTGTTAGAATATGGGGGTTTTGTTCGGACAGAAGGCACAGGCTGCTTGTGTATGAATACATCGACAACCTGTCGTTGGACAAGCATATCTTCGGCGGCGGCAGCCATCTCGGTTGGAAACAGAGGTACGCGGTGGCGGTGGGGACGGCCAAGGGTTTGGCGTATCTACACCATGAGTGTTTGGAATGGGTAATCCACTGTGATGTGAAGCCGGAGAATATACTTCTGGACAGTGATTTTCAGCCGAAGATTGCTGATTTCGGGTTGGCGAATCTGTCGCAGAGAGAAGGGCCAGGTTCGGAGTTTACTAGGGTTCGTGGGACGAAGGGGTATATGGCGCCGGAATGGGCGTTGAATCATCCAATTACGGCGAAAGTTGATGTGTTTGGGTATGGGGTGGTGATTTTGGAAATGGTAAGGGGGTTGAGATTGTACGATTGGGTGGCGGAGGACGGCGATGGTGATGAGGCTGCGGTGGCGAATTTTTGCAGGAAAACAAAGGAGAGGATGAATAATGGGGATTCGGCCTGGGTGGAAGGTGTTGTGGACTCGCGATTGGAGGGGAGATTTAGTAGAAACCAGGCGGCGGCGTTGATTCTGACGGGGGTTTGTTGTGTGGAGGAAGATAGAAACAAGCGGCCGACGATGGCGTCTGTTGTGCAGACGTTGTTGGAATGTGAAGACGAAGACGAACACGAAGCTTGAGTTTTTTTATTTAATTTAGAAAAAAAAAAATAATGTGGGAAAATAAATTTAATTCTGAAAAAATAAATCATACCAGTTTTATGGAAAATAAATACTTTTTTTTTTGAGGATTGAAAATAAATACTGAAGATTATAGAATAGTATTTTATTTTAATCAAATTAAATAGGGCAAATTACATGTATCGCCAATACGAAAAAACTCTTATTATTTGGGTAATTACAGTCACCCCTCCTTTTAAATAAAATTTATGTAATTCGGCTATCTATCGAACCAAATTGTATATTCAGTTCGATAAACGGTATGAAATGTTGGTGTACCGAAATTTCGGTTCGATTTTACCGATTTAATATCCTAAATTTACTTTCGTAGGAGTATTTTCATAAGATAATGCATAGTTGAGTGGTGACTGTAATTACCCAAACATGATAACGGTTTTCGTAATTTAACTATAAATCAAAGATGGCCGTAATTTGTTCAATTTAATATTAAAATAGTATATTATTGAACAATATTAAATAAAAATAATATGTGAAAAAAAGAAGATGAAACCCTACTACTAATCCCACACGCGTGTGAATTGTCCACACGTGGGAAACTCTCTTAACGAATGGTTGACGAGCCGCCACTTCTAAATCAGTAATCAGTAATCACACTGAAGTAGTGTTTCACTAGGAAACGACGTCGCTCCGATCCCGTTTCTGTCATTCTTTTCTGCACAAGGAAAGAGTGAAGCCACCGCCCGCCGCCAGGTGTTTTCTAACTTTCTCCAATGTGTGATATTTTTCTTCAAGTTTCATCTTTTTTTTTTTTCTGAGAAAATGAATTTATTCTAATTTTTTGCAGCATTTTTGCCACCCGGAGTTAGAATTGGAGCTATTAGTTCACTACAATTTGTCGATCTTTCATTAGTTTTTTTTATTCAGTAAAGGTTGCTTGATTCTACCATAAAAATGGCGGGTTGTTCATCAAGTATTAGAATATCCCATTTCAGTAATTTGCTAAACGACACCGTTTTGTTGAGGTGCACTAGCCCCAACAAGGGTTTCACCTTTGCTAAACTCCAATGCACCAATATCAACAATAAAAAAATGCAGAGACTTGTTATTGTTAATTCATTGAATTCCTCCGGGACCGAGCCTCAATCGAATGCAGCAGCAGTGACAACAATCACTGAACAAGTTGACATTGATTTCGTTGCAAAAGATGATAAGGTTATGGAAATGAATTACGACTCTGTACCTGATAGTGAGAATGGCGGTGGCGGGAATGGCGGCAATGGGAAGTTTTCCGGTGGCGGAGGTGGTGGTGGCGGTGGCGGTGGAGGGGGCGGAGATAATAGCGGTGATGACTATGAAGAAAAGGAGTTTGGGCCGTTATTGAAATTCGAGGAGGTGATTAGAGAAACAGAGGCAAGAGGGGCAAGTCTTCCAGCCGATATGTTGGAGGCCGCCAAAACTGTGGGGTTAAGGAAAGTTCTTCTGCTTCGATATTTGGAATTGGAGGTATAAATTTGTTGTTGATGAATTTTACTTCAATATTTCAAGAATCTTGTAATTATTTTTGGTTTAATAATGATGGTTTCGAAATTTGGGGATGTTAGGGGTTCTGTTTGGCCGCTCGGATTTCTAATGAGGTCATGTGGCATGCTTAGGAACAGAATGTTGGCCGATCCTACGTTTCTCTTCAAGATTGGAACAGAGGTTCGTGAAGATTGCTCTTTAATGTGATTTTGGTATTTTCGGCTATAGATTGATTTGGTCGGTTTATTTTGTTGAAATTATAGATTGTAATAGATTCATGTTGTGCAACATTTGCGGAAGTCCAAAAGAGAGGGAATGATTTCTGGGCAGAATTCGAACTGTATACTGCCGATCTTCTAGTTGGTGTTGTAGTTAATGTTGCCCTAGTTGGTATGTTAGCTCCATATGCTCGAATTGGACAACCATCTTCTTCCCAGGGTATTTTCGGCCGTATGATGAGAGCTTACGGTGCACTTCCTAGCAGGTATATTCTACTTCGTAAACTACAAAAACCTTATTTTTTTGATGGTTCTTGATTTTCCTTTTTTTCGGTTATTGGGTAAGTTTCGTAATTGATTTTAATCTGCAAATGCTATGTTTATAGTGTATTTGAAGCAGAAACGCCCGGGTCTAGATTCTCGGTAAATCAAAGAATCGGAACCTATTTCTACAAGGTAATGGAATCTACGTTCTTTTTTTCGTTATCAAAGAGTGATTTTTTTTTTTTTTTGTGTGTGTGTTCATTGCATCTTTTCTTGTGTTGCATAATGCAATAATCTGCATGGTTTTTCAGGGAATTATGTACGGATTTGTTGGATTCGGATGTGGTATTATCGGTCAAGGGATTGCAAACCTAATAATGACAGCCAAGAGGTACGTTTTCTATAAACCGAAGCATGCACATGCATACATTAGAGATACGTATGCATACAATACATCAGGAAAATCGAAAAGTCACTGATAAAAGCTCTCCTTTTTTTTTCCCTCAGGAGCATTAAAAAATCGGAGGACGACATTCCAGTTCCGCCACTTATAAAGAGTGCAGCTCTTTGGGGTACATATATATATATATATATATATATATATATATATATATATACACACCTGGATTCATTTGCCCATCATCTGTTTTTCATCGGTAGAGAAAAAACAAACAAGCTATTATTATATTGATCCGATTCTTTTTTGCCAGGTATTTTTCTGGCAGTGTCGTCAAACACCCGATATCAGATTATCAACGGGCTGGAGCGAGTAGTCGAAGCATCTCCAATGGCGAAGCGGGTCCCACCTATTGCATTAGCTTTCACAGTCGGGGTGAGATTTGCGAACAACGTCTACGGTGGGATGCAGTTTGTGGACTGGGCTAGGTTGTCTGGTGTACAATAAAAACAAACTAAAAAGAAAGCATTCTCGTACTCCTGTCTGAAAATCTTTATCAGTGTTTCTTTTGGGGGCAACTATTTCACCCCCCATTTTCGGATATCTTTTGCTTCTTGATAATAAACTGCGTTGACCTGTTTATTACTGTTGTATTGTTTGACTTGAGTTTCGTAATTTGACCTTACCTCAGGGTATGGCCGTAATTTACCTTTCTGTTTTTGGTTTATTGCAAACATACATGACATATGTAATAGGAAAAAGGCACACCAACATACATAGTAATAAATCAAAACAACTTAATTGTTCTTAAATTAAATTCATAAACACACGAAATCAACTTATTGTTTTTCATTTAATTAAGTCTTAATTTAAAGGATAACCAATTCAACGTGCTGAGGTACCCGCCCCTCAAGTTGTTGCTTTGCACAACGCCTTGCTGTCTGTAGTCTCTCTAAATCTTTAAGGCGTAGTTGGAGTCCGCGCATAATTGGATCTAATGGATCAATAACTATTTTCTCAAGCACAACAGAGTTCTTCAAAATGTATCTAACTAATTCCACTTTACTCGAGCGGCCGTCGTACCCACATAACTTAACAACTTTAAGGTGATGGTGAGGCAACTGTGTCGTTCTCTTCTCTTTTCTATGTGATTTCGAAGGTTTCCCCATCAGTAACTGCACATGCGAAAATAAAGGTCAACTAAAGGTAATGTTATGTGTTACCATAACATTAGAAATACGAAAGCAAACTCACCTCTAAAACAAATTCCTGCAAGTTTGGAGATGCCCTTATCAAATGGGTCAGTCCCATAAGACTTTCGTCGCCGTCTGACCAATATTCTACGACCAACTTCTTCAGCTTAGGCAGTTCAGGAAACGTCGGTAGAACACTTTTCAACTAAACAGAGCATTGTACAGAGCATTATTACTATTATTATGTCAAAGCAAAACAAGAAACAATTAAAAAAAAAAAAAAAAAAAAACCTCAATTGTCTAACCTTCCGGTAGGACTTAAGTATCAAGGTAAGAATCTCCAATTGGTAAATGCAGCAAGAAAGTGTAGGAAGTAATTTTTCGATAGAGACGTAGTGATGCAGGCAATTAACAGTTACCTCTTTAAGCATCGGAACATTCCCAAGCAAGAGACCATCGGCATTCAGACCAATAAGTGAAATAAGATTTGGCGCCGAAACCTTAACAGATTCTAAACCGAAGCAGTACACCAATTCAAAGTGTTTTAGAACGAGGGATGGCCCACAAACTTCAAGATTTGATATTTTAGTTGTGCGATGAACAACCAACTTTTCGAGCAAAGGGCACATGCGTAAAAGAATTTCAATAGCTTGACCTGTCACATTAAGACATTTAAGAGACAATTCTTTGAGTGATTTAAAGCCAATACACGAATTTCCACCACTAATTCGGGTGAGGAACTCTTCTCGGAGAGTGTAATGTGTCTCTGTAAATCTTTTATACCTAGCTAGTACAGAAAAGTCCAAATCCAACTTCTGAACATGTCTCATAAACGCAAATTCAAACCACCGAGTGATTGATTCCTGAGACGAAAAGCACAAATCGAAACATACCCTGAATTCTTTCAAGGTAACCGATTTGTGTGATCCGATCACCCGATTCACCCATTCTTCGTACTTTCGCCCCTCTTCACTCCATAAATCGCGGTTTTTGCAGTTTTTTCTAATCCTGGCTAGTGCAGCGTCTGCACGAAAGTCGAGAGAAGAGGTATGTCTCCACAAGTTTACCCAACGAGAAGAAAGAACACTAGTTCGTGCAGCTTCCTTCACCGATAGCAAAGATAGGATATCAACGAGAATATCATCCGGCAACTGACTAATCCGATCATTATCACCTTTCGATCTTCTATTACACTATCAAATAAATATAGTGCTTCATCATAATTCATAACTAAGGAACAGTAACATTTTTTTATTTTTTTGCAATCCACTATCCCAATTCTACACAACCCTAGATATAGTTTATGTCATTGATTAAGTTATAATAATCAACACAAAACCTAAGATTAGGGATTTCATGCCGGAGAACGCATACAACATATTATGGTATGAGAAAAGAAAGAAAAAATACAAGCGATGAGCAAACCTTGTTCAATTGAAACTTGGAATCAAGTCGGAGCCGCTTCCCAGCCATTAAAGCTTGTATCTTTGGACCTCAAACACTGAGTTTCTGTGTGGTGTAATAAATTGAGAGGAAAAAAGATGGATTTGATTATTTTTCATGCATATATGGAAGATTAATTTTTAGTCCATCACGAATTTGGGCTTTAACCCAAGTTTGAGGGTATTTTAGTAATTTGACAATACATCTCAGATGCGTTTGTAATTTACCCCCTAATTATATTAACGAATACGAGAATCTAATCAAAAAAGGTGTTTGCTGGGGGGCCGTATTCCAAATGATGACACGTGGCTGAATCTCGTGAGGAGAGGTCCTGGTCAACGGTCAAACCTTGGAATCTTTCAGTCTCTGTACACCTGATAAAAAATACCCCCTGAATCTCTATCTCTGCAGAGCATTCATTCAATAATTTGTCTCCTTTTCGGAATAGAAATCACAGCAGAAGCAGAAGCAGAGCAGAGCAAACATTCATTCAAATCATCCCTTTTTAGTAACGGCTACTTTTTTTTTTCACATTCCCGCCATTTTTCTTCCTGAGTGCTTACCACTATTTAATACCCTAAACCACCCACCCACACACCCCTTACTTCTTCTCAACCAAATATTCATTCCTCAAGAAAACATTATGACGAAAGCCAACGCCCTCCGCCGCTTCCTCCTCCCCTGCTTCGGCCACCACACCCGCACCTCCCCAAGCCCTCCACCCGCCGCCGCCGCCGCCACCGCCACCAAGAAACGCATGAGCACCTCCCTCCGCGACGATCTCCACGACCTCCCCAATCCCGATAAACCTCATCAAGACTCCCAAGAATTCTCCCCTCCCTCCTCCCCCTCCACGCCCACCACCACCACCGCCGCCGCCGCCTCGTACGCCCCGCCGCGACCCTCCCGGACAATGGTGATCGGAACCATCTTCGGCCACCGGAGATGCGGCCACGTCTGGTTCTGCATACAGCAAGACCGCCTCACCACCAAACCCACCCTCCTAATCGAATTCTCCATCTCCACCTCCACCCTCATCCAAGAAATGCAGTGCGGGCTCGTACGTATAGCCCTCGAGTTCAACGCCGCCGAGTCGCCGGACTCGGAGCTGAGTCGCTGCCCCTTGCACTCGGTCCCTCTATGGACGCTCTTCTGCAACGGGAGAAAGATTGGCTTCGCCGTCCGGCGTAAGGCCACCCACCAGAACAGGCTCATGCTCAAGGCCATGCAGAATATTACAGTTGGCGCCGGCGTGCTCCCCTGCGGGTTCGGGTCTGAACCCGGGTCGGGTTCGGAGGAGATCATGTACATGCGGGCTAACTATGAGTTCATCGTGGGGAACGCCGACTCGGAGTCTTTCCATTTGATCAACCCGGGTGAGGGTCCGGGTCAAGAACTCAGTGTTTTCTTGATCCGATCTCAATAGGTTCAAAAAAGGCTTCTTTTTTCCCCAGTTACTAAATGAAATTTCATGGTGGGTCCCACTAGGGGTAATCTAGGAATTATCAATGTCAATTTTTCTTTTTCTTTTTCTTTTTCTTTTTTTTGTATGAAATCAGAAAATTTGGGGTTTTCTGATTTCTGGGAATTCATTTTTTCCTTTTGCCAAGGCTGAGAAAAACTGTGGTTTTTCTTACATTAGATATAAGATAGGATTAGCTTAATTACAGTGTAGATTTAATCTCCTCGAACGTAAGACGGGATTATTCTCGTGTGTCGATTTTCGCTAGTTATTTTCCGTTTCTTTTTACGTAGCAGCATTATTTTGTTTACATTATTTGATTTGCAATTAAACAACTTGTTTACATTGTTTGATGATGATGGTCTTTTTTTTCATTTTTTTTAAACACAGAATGATTTTGAAGATTATGATTAATTATGGTAATTAATATTAATATGTTGTTAAAATTAGGGCATAATAATTCAAGATTCTTGATGAATTGTTCATATATTCCTTAAATTCTGAATGATGGTGATGCTTTTAGTGGGGCTGGATATTCTTCACCTCAAGTTATATAATATGTTGTGTTAGCATCTTCTACATATATAACTTTAAATCATTTTGAACTATATATGTAGGTAGCATAATACATTTATTATAGTCCTCTCATTCAAATATTGGACCACTTTCCAAACTTTTAATTCGATCACCCCAAAAAAAGTTATCGATTCTAGGTATAAGCTAACACACAGCCAGTGACATCGCTTTCACGTTTTAATCATTTGTCTCGAATTCATTTCTTGTCTCGCATTTTCTTTCACGAAGAAATTTGTCTGCATTAACTAGTTAATCAAGGAATCTGGAACTATTTTAGATATTTTGTTACAGCTGTTGCATTCAGACAGCTGTTTTTACGCCATATGCTTCTCGATGAAATTTTAAAATAAAATAAAAAATTGAAATTTTAAATACCGAACGGAGTATGAGTTTTAGCTGCCACTATGAAAATTTTTCTTGGTTTGTGATAATTTTGCTCGCAAGTCAAAATTAGTATAGATAAACTAAATCATCTTTTCGAAATGTTAGAAGGAAAAGCAATAGTGCGTGAAACAGATATGCCTGATGCTCTGTCGAATCGTGCAATGGAGTTGGCTTACCAGGCACTTGATCTACACGAGTCTTCAGAGTTTCAATCCATCGCACGTTTCCTTAAAAAGGTATTTTATTGATTATTATTATTAATACTATAATTTTGAAATTTCAAGAATGGTTTTCTTTTCGTTATTTCTTTGATATCGAAAACGGTCTTAAAACTTCAAGAATAAAGATGGCCCGGAGGAAGAAAAAAAAAATTGCTTAGCATTAATTTGTATTTTTGGAAAGCTGTTGGAATCGACAAATCACACGCTTCGTCTTTTGGTAGCGCAGAATTTCGATGAATTTTACGGTCCGACGTGGCACTGTGTGGTTGGCAAAGACTTTGGATCTTGCATTACGCATTTAAATGAAAACTATATAATGTTCTGTGTGGATATGATTGTATTCCTTCTGTTCAAAGATGGCGATGAATTATCTCACGCCATCGAAGAAGCTGTAGTCGTACCTCTTCAGAAACCTGCTGAATGAGTGGTCAAAATCGCTCGTTTTCTATCTGCGTGCATGTTGTTAAATACAGAGATAAAAGAATGTATAGAAAGAATAAATTGTTGTAATAATAATAGCATGGTTATTTGGATTTGTAATGAATCTTGATATATAACAGGTAAATTTATTGTACTACCTGCTAGTTCACATATTCTTCCGACATAACGCAGAAACATCGTCCACATATAGTCGATTTAAAAAAAAAAAATTGTTACCTCCAAGAAAAATCGAAGATTTTGTGTTTCTGGTGTACGTGAGAATGGGATAATCTGCCGCCCGAGGACTATATGACACACAAAATGAGTGTAAATTAGTAATCGTACAAACCTCAGGATGCAGATTACCCGATTCTCACTAACAAATATTATTATTCGCACGAAGAAATCTAAAGTAAAATTAGAGAAAATAGATAAGAGGTGTAGATATTTTTTCATGCAAAAAATAAAATAAAATTGGTTGATGATTTATTATATGCATGGGAGAGGAGTATATGTATATATAATGCCTCAGAAAACACCAATATTAAATTCCTCAAGTATAAAAAGAGTTATATTTATTTATATTATATATAATAATACACAATGATAAGGTGCTGCTGCCACCTTAATTAATCATCGTAGATTGATTATGTTCTTCACTAACCAATGATTAAGAAGGAACCTCTCTTTTTCTCAGACAACAATACAACAATATTTGATCCTTGACTGCAAGAAATATTACATGTTCATAATCAATTAGTTATATTGATTCCTCTAGAGATCAAGGAATATGCTATGGTTCCAATCTTACATCTCAATCACCACCACTTTGTTAATCTTCAGCATCACTGTAAACCAATTAAAGCAGAATCTGATGCAACTGAATCTCTAATCAGGCTTTTAAAAAAAGATAAGTTAAGAATACTTGCATCGAATCGGACTTTCACATCAGAATACATTGCTTTAAAACCCGATAAGTTACAAATATGAGGACACTCCCACGGAATATGTGAACACTTATTCCACATCGACAATTTACAAAAGGAAAATGTCAACATTGCGTAAAAGATAGTTCGAACAGAGCACTGTATTCTTTAAATAAAATGTTAGCTCAAATAATCTTATCAGTCTGTAAACACTGTTATACAAATCCATTCAACAAAACTTTATGATGACACAAATCATCAATATGATGCTCGTAAACAAGCCCTAAAGAAAGTGTAAAAACCGAATAAATAATCATCTCAAATAATACATTTAATGCCAACTACGACACTATCAATAGCCTGTACATTGAAACATTGGCCATTGCCATAGACGGAAAAAAAACCGTATCTACCTATAACTAACGAGCCCTACATTTTTAAATCAAAACTGATACTCAAATATTTCCTCGAGGCACCCTTTTTGGTGGTTTTTGTTGTTAACTAACCCAAAGGACCGTTTGATAGTACTTTCTTCAATGTTTCATATGTCATAAAAACAATCCCTACACTTGGTACAACTTTGTAGTATTCTGGCAAAATCCCTCTGTACAACCCACGGAAGCCTTCACTGCGGATAATGTGTCTGAATGTTCCAAACAATCCAGCAGTATATATTCGAGGTCGACCAGCAGAGCCTTCTAATTGCATTCTTCTTCTCACGAGATCCAAGGGAAAAGTTGCTGCAAAGGATAAGAGTACATCGCGTTAATAGAATTGTTTTTAGGTATTAGAATAAAGATAAAATTAGTCAAATTATAAGCGAATTCATATTGATTTAAGTGGGGTTCTATTTTCAAGTGATGTCGAGCTCGGCTTTATTTTTTGAGTTCCACGAGAAAAATCTCGTAAATAATATTTTGAGCTCCTAGCTCGATAATTTTTGAATCAGGAATCGGACAGACAAAATTGAAGTCTAGAGTTTGCTTTACTAGGATTTAAGTACAAGTATAATAGTAAATTGTACTTGTGGAATCATAAATCGGAGACGCTTTAAACTATTGAAAAAGGGATATACTTAGATAATAAGGGCGTTGTATAAATATTTGGCAGTAGTTAACTACCCACCTGTTGATGATGCAATGCCAGAAAGACTGCCACAAGCAAGGCTTACCGCAACAGTAGAATCATCGGGCCTAAAAGAAAATCAAAAATTGTTAAGCACATAAATGAAGAAATCGTACAGACTATTATTTAGTACGAACAAATCATGATTTAGTCTCAGTTTTGACCTTCGAGCATGCCAAGAGGATCTCAAACTCTCGTAAACCGAGAAGCTTATTGCTATACTGGGTCCAACACCCTGCAACCACAAAATAGAAACTGAAACGATCAGAATCATCTAGAAGCAAGTGCATAGGACACCTGCAAAGAAAGTCGTAAGAAATTACCATTAATGTTGCCCCGAGCCCTTTGTACAGACCAAGAAAACCTTCATCTCTGCATATAGTGTTAACTGCATGCCTTATGCCTTGATAATATATTGCATTCCTCTAAAATGTTGCAGAGCAAAGAAAGAAAATTTTCAGAAAAAATTGAGTCGAAGACTGATAAATTCAAATAAAAAGCATAATCCGCCAAAACGAGAAGACAAATGCGAATCTAGAAAAGGAACCACCACCAAACAAAATCCATTCATAAGTAGCATTTTCACCTGTGCAGCGAGCCGTGTTCTGACAAGATCCAAAGGGTACGTGGCGGAAGCAGCAGTTATTCCAGCCAAGCCACCGCCGACGAAGTGCACAAAAATATCTGCATGTGGATTTCCTCCACTACCATCAAGGCCCGGCATTGATTTTAAAATCTGCAAAAAAGATTTTAATATAAATAAGAGCGCCACACACGCAAAGATGCAATTCACATCTAAATATGTAATAAATACTCACAGTCTTGTACTGTTCGTAGGCGTAAAAGCTGACTGAAGAATAAGGAAGCCGATGAGCTATAGTAACCAAATTCCCTTTCCAGAAGGCTCGAAAACCTTCTTCGTTCACTATCCGCAATGCCTCGCGCCATATACAAGGCTTACTCATAGTTGCAGCATCTGAATACATGCCTTGTACCTAACAGTAGATCAAGAAAATCAATTTAAAATATAAACATACCAATATAGAAAGAAAAAGAGAGAAGAATGGGTTGTAATTATGAAAGTATTCAAATTGAATTATTTAGAAAATGCGATTGGCTTCAAGCACTTCAAGCATAAATTTAAGTCAGATTTGCTTTATATTTTATAGTTCTTCTCACTTTCCTAAATCCAAATCGAGCATCTTTCATACAAGATAACAGAAGAAAAGGGAGAAACCTGAAAGAGAATTGTGAGTCGAGCTAAGGGAGCAGTACAGGTCTTGCTGAAAGCTCCGGCGATACCGCCGGCGAGGAGCTGCGGCACCGTACCAATCTGCGATATTTGCGGCTGCTGCTGTTGCGGCCGTGAGTTGTGGTGGTGTAGAAACTGCCTAGTGGCGGTGCCGCCTTCCACCCCAACTCTAGCTTCCATATATTCCAATATAATTAAAAAAAACAAAAAAAAAACAATTTTTGTCTGTCTACTCGCCCAAATAACACTACGGATCTCCCAAAATCTTCATCGTGCTATTGGATCATCCGATTTGGGAGCGCCGGAACAGAAATCAATTGAGGCCGCCATTTCTGTTTTGATTTCTCTAATATTTTGGGGATGGTGTGAATAAACCCTATGGTCTGGTAAAAACCCTAGATGGGAAACGGTGTGCAGTCCGGTCTAATTGGTTCGAAGGAATATTTTTTTCGAAAAATTGAAGTTTCGGCCGCGTTGACTAACGATTTTACGAGTGAACCCGAAAGCACGACTTATTGTTTGGGCCTCTTAATTTTTGTTTCGGCCCAATATTAAAAACCAAACATAAAGCCAATTTTAAAAAATAATAGTTTTTAAAAATAAATGGAAATTTGGGCTGTTAATCCACTAATAGTAAAGGACTAGCTTGCAATTTGATGCCCAGCCCAAATTGAAATAGTTACTATTCAGATTAAAAATATTGTGCACAATCTTCTTGGGTAAAACCGTAAAATTTAGCTATTCACGGTTTATAACAAAAAACACTTTATTTCTCTAAAACTCCAAAACTTTCCAAAAAAATCCAAAAACCCCCCAACTGCAAATACCGAAAAAAAAAGATCAAAAATTTGAAATCAAGCTTGAAGAAGGGTTGCGCTTCGATTTTTTGAGGTAATTTCGACTATTTTATATGTAATAGGCATTGGGTAAATCGATTACGGAACCAATTTCGTGTTAAAAATGATGAAGAATAAATTGACCAGAATCCAATCATTGACAAAATGAAATCAAGATTAGGACATAGGTTTTGTGCTTGTTTAAGGTCGGAGAAAATATTTTATACATTCTTTTATTTTGAATTTATTGGGGAATGAGGGGTAGGATTGGGAATTCAGCTGTGTGTTGGGGTGGGGGTTCACTTGTGAATTTTTGGTTTGTTTGTGTTATGTAGGGTAAAATGGTAATTGGCAAGAGAAAGAGGTGTGGCTTTGTGCTGCTCTGGAAAGTGGGAAAGTGATAGCCTGTAGATGGGCCTACGAGTAGCTACGTGTGGTCTAGGTTGTTTTGAGGCCTTTTACTAACAGTTGTGGGGCCCAAACTTTCATGATCAACGTCCAAATGCAAATTCCAAGGACTTTTTCTGCATAACATAAAAAATAAATACCTGGCCGATTTACTAAAAGCAGCAAATTGAAATAAATGTTACTAATTAAAGTATTATTCCGCGAGAATTTACAAATCAATATAAAATAAAATGTACACTGGACAATATGTATTATTTATTTTTATATATACATACACAGACATGTATGCTTGTATTTTAGTGTGTAAAATGAATAATATTTATATAAATGAATTGTATGTATGTATGCGCAAGCAAAAGATTTCTGGTGACGTTCAGATCTTTGTTTAAGTAACAGTAGGTAGCTGTAGGTGCCATCACCTCCTAATTTTCACATTCCCCAACCCAACCCAACCCAAGTGAAACTTTATGAGTCAGTGCGTGTAATTACTGTGTGTGAGAGAAAAAGAATTTATCAGTCCTGCATTTAATTTTACTGACTGTGTGAGAGAGAATAGAGAGCGTGAGCATGACGACGACTTAACATTTATACTTATCACCAAACATGTATGTATATACCAAAAATATACTTGCATGTATTTTCCTATAAATATAATTTCTACGTAAGAAATAAATATTTGCTTAACCAAACAAGGCGGGAGGGTAAAATTGTTGGGCTAAAATCTCAATCGTGGACCAGAAACCAATAAATAAGGAGGATGGTCCTAATGTCAAAATGGGTCACGTGAAGCGAGTTTGATCGAAGTGGCCATTAAAATTGAGTGCGACAATAATAAAGTTGCATATTCATATCGCCGGAGAAGAATAGGTTAATAAGAAATTCACAAGTTAAATAGCCACTTATTAGTTCGCAAGAAATGTAGAGGGGTAAATGGCGAATTTGGAGACAAGCGTTACACATAAAAGATAGAAGATTCGATAATAATTTCCATAAAGAAAAATGTGATAAATGGTAAATAAGATCATTGATTGATGTAAACTAAAACAAATAAAAAAGGTCATAGATTAGAAAATCGTCATATACGATCTTCTATATGAACAAATGTATAAAATCCTACTAGAGTTATGCATACACATTATGTATTGTCTCAATTTTTCTCTCTCTCTCCACTGTTGGTAAGCTGTCTCGTTCGTTTTCACCGTCTCTGAAGCTGACGATAGGTAAGCTTTCCCAGCAGTCGAGTCGAATGAGTTGGATTCGAAGAAATGGTCTTGAGGTTGCAAATTTTGCGCCATCATATATAAAAAGTTTTAATGCTAAGGCAACCATGAGCAACTATCAATCATAATATCTTTTTAATTATTATTATATTTTTTTTTCTCTTATTAATTTTCTAGTAATTATTATTTTTTCTTCTTCTCTTTAGGGCAACTTTAAGCTATAATAATATATTGTAATTATATTTGTTTGATTTTTTTATTTTCCGACTAATTTTCTTATTTTCTTTGTTATTCAGTTTTCTATATTAAAGGCATAATTACTATATTTTTTTATCTGCTAGTAGGGTTTTAAAAAAAGATATCATATCCAATAAATGATTATCTCTTACTTGTGAAGCCATTGTGAACCTTAGTCCATTATTTGCAAAGTTTATTTGTATAATTTAAAAAAACAAAATAAAAGAAAAATTGAAACAAACAAATTAAATAATAGCTGGGAGCTCTAATTTCAGAATATCATGGGATAATAATAATAGTAGAGGAATAAATAGACATTGAAATCGCAATAATATCAGACAGGTTTATTTCAATCAAATTAGATTTCAATCAATCATTTCGTTTTGTTTAATAAAATAAACATCGGAAGAAGTGATAGACTATAAAAAGCAACTGTTTGGCGGATAGAGTGTGGGGATAGCCTAAACTAACTCACCCTTCTATATTTATTATTTTTATCCGTCGGTTCACACGTGCGTGCGTGCGTGCCTTCTCACAAGATTAATTCACTCAATTTTTAATCATTTATAAATTAATCCACCACGTTATGGATTATTAAACCCATTTTATATTCCTTATAAAAAAAGATTTTCCAAATGATTACAATTTTTAAAAAATAGATGATAGAATTGTAGAGGTAAATTCCAACTATTTCCGTTAGGTAATGTATAATTACAAAAAGAACCCTTTTATTTGAGAAATTATACCCAGACCCCTGCAATTTGTAATTTTTTTCATTCACACCCCTACAATACAGTGTTAAAGTAAGAAATCTACAAGTTGCAAGGAGTTGATGTAATTATAGACACATAAGAGATTTTTCCAAGAGTAGTTCTTACCTCGGTGATTGTAATTTACCATTTATTATATTTAGGGTAAATAGCACTTAACCCCCTTGTGGTTTGGACGTTTTGCATATGACCCCCTTATGGTATGAATTTAGGCACATAACCCCCTTGTGGTTTTGACATTTTGTACATGACCCCCTTATGGTATGAAATTAGACACATAACCCCTTGTGGTTTTGAAATTTTGCACATGACCCCCTTATGGTATGAAATTAGCACATAACCCCCTTGATAGAAAATTGGAAAAGACTAAATTGCCCCTATCAAGTCAAAAATTCTTGTTTTAATTTAAAAATAATTATTCTATAAAATGAAAAGCTTAATGTATTTTTTTGTAAAATGAGAAATATAATATATTATTGTGTTTTTTCTATTTTACCGCACATATTTTTTTTTTAAATTTAATTTTCATTTCAACTTTAGAGAAATATTTTTTTTAGATTTTCCCAAAAGAATCAAAAAAATAAAGACTTTGTTTCTTAAAAAAATTAAAGTTTGATAATAGCTATAATATAATACATTATATAGCAAATAGTAATATAATAATCATAATTAATGACAATGTTAAAGATTTTCAAATTGATTTTTAAAATCGAATAAATTGTCAATCGTACAATAATTAGTTAAATTAAAGAAAAAAACACAATAATATATTATATTTCTCATTTTACAAAAAAGTACATTAAGCTTTTCATTTTATAATTATTTTTAAATTAAAACAAATTTTTTTGACTTGATAGGGGTAATTTAGTCTCTTCAGTTTTCTATTCAAGGGGGTTATGTGCTAATTTCATACCATAAGGGGGTTATGTGCAAAATTTCAAAACCACAAGGGGGTTATGTGCCTAATTTCATACCATAAGGGGGTCATGTGCAAAATGTCAAAACCACAAGGGGGTTATGTGCCTAAATTCATACCATAAGGGGGTCATGTGCAAAGTGTCCAAACCACAAGGGGGTTAAGTGCTATTTACCCTTATATTTATTCATTAATAACATGATTATAAAAAAATGGATAGCGTGGGGGTTCCAATTAATATTATGATGCAATTCAACCACAGGGGCTTATTTTCACCTTATCAAAATTCAACTGGGCAAAATCACTATTAACGAAAGTTGAGGGGCAAAATGAGCAATTTTGAAAAACTTAGTTGATTTAAAAAAAATATATATTTTTATTTAACTAAAAAATAGAATCTAAAGTAGAAATCCAAGAAAATAAACAGAGAGACACTGTAGTACTGAAAGATCTTCACACGCAATAATTTCGAGCGAGATTCAGTGAAAGAGAAAAAAGCATGGCATATGCATACATGATAAATACGTGACTGTCTGAAACACACACACACACAGTCTCTCTCTCTCTCACACACACACACTGAGAAAAACACAGTGGTTCCACTATTCCACCGTCGGAACTGTATGGATTTTTGTCTCCTAATAACATTTGCGCCAGGAGAAAGAGGGGGTCTCTTCCCCCCTCTGCCAATTTTCGCTGTTTCAGAAAAAGAAGAAAGATAAAAAAAATAAAATTAAAGCTTTAGAGAGAGAAAGAGATATACATATATACATATAGATACAAATTACAATATACAACCAACACAACATAAACATATTCCACAAATTATCATGGCAGCCTCTCATTTCATCATCACCACATCTCTTTTTACTGTTTCTCTCTTTTTAATTTCCTCCCTTTAAAACTCCCATCTTCTTTTTTCACACACACACACACTCACCTTTCTCTTTCCACACACTATTATATATATATACATACATATATGATGGCCGAGGGATTCGGACAATATCATGTCCCACAACAAAGCAGAAGAGATAAGCTGAGAGTTAGCAACCAACCAGTGTGCATAGATGCATCAGCTTTAATCCCCTTCTACGATCCGTCGCTAATCTCTTCTGATTTGATCAACCCTGCTAACCTACACCGCCAAAGTTACAGTCTTGGCCATAACAGCGGCGGCGGCGGCGGCGGCGGCGCCGGAGTTAAAGAAGAGGGCATGAATCTGATGGGTTTTCTTGGTGGAATGAACATAAATCATATGTACTCGGATCCACAGTTGTCGGTACAGTTAAACCCTAGCTCTATCCAAGACATCACCTGCAACCCACCACCACCACCACCTTGCCCGTACGCCGCCGCTGCGCCGCCCCACTATTACAGCTTCCACGGAAACCAAACAGCCACCCATCATCAAGAATTGCCCAACAGCACTACTAACGGCAACGGCCAGAGCTTGTCCTTATCTTTGTCCTCGCACCACCACCACCACCAACATCTACCCCTGGAGCTGAATCTGCAGCAGAGATACGACGATTCTTCCTCATCTCCGACGATGTTCGGAGAAAATAAAGTTAGTGGTGACGACGGAGGAGCAACGCCGTACGTAGTCAGCAAGCTGCAGGGTGGTTCTTTCACCTCAATTGATCAACTGTCGAAAAGTTTTGTGCCTTTAGGGCCCTTCACCGGTTACGCTTCTGTGTTGAAGGGATCAAGATTTCTGAAACCCGCGCAGCAATTGATGGAAGAGCTTTGCGATGCCGGCCGGGTTTTTTATTCCGACAAATCGGTTTTCTCGGACAACCCTCCTCCGTTGGAGGCCTCCCCCGGTTTCGGTGACAGCACTACTTGTGTCGTTGTCGATGATAATTGCAGCGATGGGAGTGAGCAAACTCGGAAGAAATCGAGGTTACTTTCGATGCTCGACGAGGTATAAAAATCTGATCTTTGTTCGAAATTCAATCATATTCATATATCCTATGTTTAATTTACAAAATGTAATCTTAAAAGAATTAAACTTTGATCAGGGGCAGTAGAAATGGATCTTGTCTGAATATTTATTCGATTTAGATTTAGGATAGGTGTAGAAGGTGTCATTAATTAGTACATTTAAAATAATTATTATACTTAAGAATATATATGTAGAACAATTGGTATTTGGTACCATAAAGCTAAGTGTGTTGACAACCTAGAGTGTGAGTCTTAATTATGTGTGACATTGTCATCAATTTTGCATAAAGATGGAATTAATTAATTAATTAATTAAATCAACTGAAAAGATTTATTCTGTAAAACATTTTTTGCCCTCTTTTCGGTTTTGAAGTGGAAGAATAAGATTCTGCGTACGTAATGTTGTCGAATCCCTTAAACGACTATCTATTACACAATCTTATATTAGCATGTTCAATCGAGTTTTTTTCTTCTTCTTCTTCTTCTTCTTCTTCTTCTTCTTAAAGAATCGCCCGATTTAGTGGTCGAAATCCTTAAATTTGACGAGTGCAGTTTCAATATCTGTCTGTTCAAATTCATGTATTGATGTATGTTGTCGGATCGGCTTCCATGAATTAAAACAAAATTGAAATAAGTTAATTATTAATAATATACAAGATATCGAATGAACGATAAGCTTTTGAGTACATTATCAAGATCACTAAATAATTTCATTTTTTTTTTTTTTTTTTTGGTTTAGGTTTATAAGAGGTACAAGCAGTATTACCAGCAAATGCAAGCTGCCGTAGCAGCATTCGAATCGGTAGCTGGACTAAGCACAGCAAGCCCGTTTGCCAATTTGGCGTTAAAGGCCTTATCGAAACATTTCAGATGTTTGAAGAACGCAATTACCGATCAACTCCAGTTCACATCTTCCAAATCACACGGTGGCAAATCGAACTACGAGAGGGAGGACACTACTCAAAGACCGGAAAATTCCGGTAGGGGTAGTTTCGTCCAAAGACCATTTCACCTCGATCAAACTACTGTATGGCGTCCTCAGAGAGGACTCCCCGAGCATGCTGTTACTGTCCTCCGTGCCTGGCTGTTCGAACACTTTCTCCATCCGTAAGTATCTTTCGATGTCTCTTGTATATATATATGCATATACTTCGTGCTAGAGGTGGAAATTGGAGCGGAGTTTTTTATTCTCAAAATTTTCCGATTTTGGAATTTTTCGTTCCGAACCTGCTAATTCTGATTTTAATTTCCGAAAATAATTACGAAAATTTTGATCTTTTTTTTCCAATAATTACACTTATAATATCAACATTATCATGAATTTTATATTTTAGGGGACTAAAATTAGGATTTACGAATTCCGCAATCCAAAGCCGAAAATTTCCAACATTGGAACAAGTTTTTTCTATTCCAATATCATAAATTCCGATTTCTTCGGAACGGATCGGAATTTGAACTAATTTTTCACTTGCAAAAGAAAATTGGAATTTTTGCTAAAGTGTTAAAACTTGAACTAATTTTCCACCCCTACCTCGTACGAATAATAACTGAAAATGTCTCCGTTAATGTTATTACAGTTATCCAACCGACACCGACAAACTAATGTTGGCAAAGCAAACAGGCCTTTCGAGGAATCAGGTATCTTCCAGAACTTTCGTTGCATGCTTCTGCAGTATGTTATTCTTCATATGTATAGTCTTACTTTTTTTTTTCTTTTTAATTACCTTGATTCCATATTTTATATGTGACTAGGTTTCGAACTGGTTTATAAACGCAAGAGTAAGGCTTTGGAAACCGATGGTGGAGGAAATACACACGCTCGAAACTCATCAGGGCACCCAAAAGCCTAATAATAATAATAATAATAATAATAATAATAATAATAATAATAATAATAATAATAATAATAATTCCCAAAGAGAGGATCAACAACAACAAACATCCAACAATCTGAACGACCGTCACTTGATGAATATGCCTACAATCGACGAGTGTGAAAACGCATCCACCTCGGTACAGAGAATCGGGGAGTTCAGTTTGAAACGTACTCGAGATACGGGCCCCGCTGAAGCCCGTCAAGGAAACGAGGCGGGCCCGATCAGATCAGTTCCATATGGCAGCAATCTAGTAATGCACAATTCTTCTTCTCATCACCTGCATGTTGCTGGCGGTGGTGGTGTTTCGTTGACGTTAGGACTTCATCAGAATGGAGTGGGATTGGGGGAATCATACCCTATGCATGCGGCGCGTCGATTTGGGCTGGACTTGCATGGGGACGGATATCAGGTGAGAGGATTTGCAGCGCAAAATCGACAGTTTGGGAGGGATGTTATGGATGGACAGATGATGCATGATTTTGTTGGCTGAGCATACTCTCTCTCTCTCTCTATAGCTATAGCCTATATATATATATATATTTATGGTCATTGTGCAATTAATGTTTATTATTTGAAATTATTGAACTTTTTGTTGGTGGCAGGTAATGTAAAAATTGGTACCCTTCTGCAATGAATATTGTATCATCTTCCTTGGCATTATTAATTTGTACTTTAATTGATTAATTAATACTCCCAGTAATAAAATATGAGGTGATAAATGAGTTTATTTCAATATGGAATAATTAATTAATTAATTCTCTAAAACGTGAATTTTTTTTATAATAAAGGGGGAAATGATTCCAAGAAAAGCAGGAATTAAGTACTTTTGCAACGTAAACGTGAAGCAGCTTTTTTTCCTCCTTTGATTCTAATTTTCGCTTTAAAACCGATGCTAAACAAAAGTCCCAGCAACTTTATTAAATAAAGCCACGTGGCTTTTAAAATACGGCATTATATTTAAATTTATGTAATTTATATTTAACTCGAATAATCAAAGAGGAATAAATAATAATACAATTAAATTAAAATATTAAAGTTAACGTTAAGCTACCAATTGGACCTAGGGGTGAGTAAGTCGGACTCATCAACCCACTACTGCCGTCAAACCCGTGAAAAACCGCCCGTTGGGATCGGACGGATAGATCCATTCATAGGATTGGGTCCTAAAATGGTGAAGAACCGTGGGTTTGGGTCTTAGACGGGTTCAATTTTTTTAAATACCCGTGAAATCTGTCCCACCCCGCCATACATAACAACGTCGTTTTGTTTACATTATATAGTATAATAAATTAATAATATTATGAATAAATAAAGTATCTCTAGTGTATCAAATACATAAATCAACTAACCTATAATTGTGGAAGTAATAGCAATAAAGATTATGAAAATCTCTAAAAAAATGTAGGAAAAAAAGTATACATATACAACGGTCGACATACGGCGGAAAAAAAAAGTAAGAAAATGGTGTTGAATGGAGCTGAATAACGTTGGTTATGCTTGAAAAAACTACATTTATTTTATTTAAATTTTATTTTTTAAGTTATGAATTAGTTATTTTTAGTTTTATATTAACTTTTATTTACTCTTAACATTTAAATCATTTATGTTTGGTTTCAATTTAAAATTTTAGGTTATTCATTTTAGTTTCTAATTATTCTCCCGTAAAACTTATAAATTACGTATAAAAAAAATAGTTTAGACCCAGCTCGAAACACTAGTGTCCCAGCTCGAGCTCCGTTAACAATCAGCACATCACCGGTGGTAAAATTACCATATCACTCATGATCCGCCCAAACGGCATATCCTCCATCTCCCACACCGGGTCGGGTCGGGTTGCCTCGATCCGCCCACAACTCCCACGCGACTATCCGTCTTCTTATGTAAATACACCCCGTACTCTGCTCCGCCGCATATGGCGACCGCCGCCGATGATAACATAAATATGATGAGGCAAATAAATAGACTAGTTCTTAGGTGACGCAAATAAATAAAAAAGAAAGTAATAGAAGCATTTGATTGGTGGGTATTGACAATACGGCGCCGTTTTTATCGATATATATATATATAAATATATATATATATATATATATATATATATATATATATATATATATATATATATATATATATATATATATATATATATATATATATATATATATATATATATATATATATATATATATATATATATATATATATATATATATATATAATAATAATAATAATAATAATAATAATAATAATAATAATAATAACCACTTGCAGCGGAGTGAAGCCACGGGGAGGAGTCCATTCGAGCTTGCAACGGGACAACAATCGCTTATGCCACAAACTTTGGCTACGGCAACCCATGGAAGGAGTCCCGGAGCATTGAAGATGGCTAAGTCGTGGGAGGAACAAGCCGATTTAGCCCGGGCATGCCTTGAGAAGGCTAGGCGACGAATGAAGAAATGGGCGGACGACAAACGACGACCACGGGATTTCGACGTTGGGGCCGAAGTGATTGTAAAACTATTGCCCCAGCAATTCAAGGCGTTGCGAAAGCATGCACAAGCTAAGGGACTTGTGCGGAGGTACGAAGGACCATTCCCGGCGATTGTCAAAGTCGGTAAAATATCTTATCGCCTAGAACTTCCAAGTTCTTTGAAAATTCACCCGGTCTTCCATGTGAGTATGTTGAAGCCTTATCACGAAAACAAGAAAGACCCGAGACGAGGAGAGTCACATCGAGCACCACCCATCATAACTAAGTCATATCATAAGGAGATCGAGGAAGTGCTCGGCCGACAACTGAAGCGACGTACGAGCGTTCCACTGAGTATACAATACCTTATCAAATGGAAGGGACTATCCGAGTCCGAGGCAACGTAGGATACTAAAGAAAACTTGTGGCAATTTCAAGATCGTCTCCACTTGTTCGAGGCAACGAGGACGTCGCCAGATTAAGTGGGGGAGGATGTCACGGCCCGCCAGTTTTTTTGGCCCAACCCTTTGCCAATTTCCCGTGGGCTGGTGGTTAAGAAGCCCAAAACTTAACCCAAATAGGGTTAGACCCAAGTTGGCACAAATGTATAGAGATAGGTAGAGATTCTTGGAGAATTCTAGAAAGCTTTCTAGAATCCTCCCTTGTAGATGTTTTGTAGGAAAAGTGTTCTAGTGAACAACTCTTAGCCTTTAGAACAAGTAGATCTCCACCGTCCATTAAGGAGGTGGCCTAGTATAAATAGGGATAGGATCCTTACAGAAAGGCTGACTTAGCTATCCCGAGGGGCGTGAAGGAGTTAAGGACGCATGGTTCGTTGCTAAGGGAATAAGTTTGTGACAACCGGCTATCAACCGCCGCCACGGTCGTACTCATACTCCTCCACCGGCTATCCTACTCCTTCACCGGCTTTGAATCGCTACCACGGTCGTACTCTTATTCCTCCACCGGCTATCAATCGCCGTCACAATTATACTCCTCCTCCACCGACCATCAATCGCCGCCACGATCGTACTCCCACTCCTCCATCGGCTATCAATCACCACCACCATACTCCTCCACCGCCACAGCCACCGCAACCACCGCTTTCCGCTTATTCCATGGTTTTTTTTTTTCGTTTCAGAATGGCGTTGAAGAATGAGTCAAAGAAAAAAGAAAAGCTCTAGAAAATTGGCACAAATCAAACAAACACTACCAAATGAAGACGGAAATAAAAAAGTATGAGGTCGGATCGTGAATACGGCCAGAGCCCTTGAAGGTAAGTTGATTACAACTGACAGTCTCGAGTCATGTAGATATGTTTGCAAGGGTGAGGGTGAGGGTGAGGGTGGTAGATTCTGAAAGCAGACATATGGCGGACCGTATTTATATTCATCGGTTATTGAGTTGTTGGGTCCTTTCTTGTAATATACTACTAAATAACATTCTAATACAAAGTCATATTTGTTATACCTTCACTAGCCTATTAAGGTATAACAAATAATAATTAGTATATAAATAACAATATAAAAAATTAAAAAAATTAAAAAAAATAACATTTAGGTTCCCGTGCCCTAGGGGACGATAGTTCATGGTTCCCATCCTCTAGGGCACGAGAACCACAAGAATCCGTCCTCCAAGGCACGGGAACACCACAACACAAAACCCACGCTTTTTTTTTTTTTTTGATTTACAGTGTTGTGCAGCAGGGGAACCCCAAATTTTTGGGTTCTTGTGCTACACAACACGATATTGCCGCGAAAAATTTGAATGTTCACTAATTTCTTCGATTATACCTCGTACAAGTCATCAAAATCGACCATAATGTTATTTATTATCATCGGGCAGTCGATTTATCAAACAAAGTTGAAAATCTTAATTCTCGACTTTTTTTAGTTGATAGCGTTTTGAGTTTTTGAAAAAGTTGAAATGAAAAGTACCTGCAAATAAGTCAATTTTAGTAAAAGTCCCGCTACAATTAGCAATTCAGTTTTTATATTTAACTCGAATAATCAAAGAGGAATAAATAATAATACAAATAAATAAAATGTAAAGTTAACGTTAAGCTACTAACTGGACCCACTTAGCCACACTTGGCACTCCTAGGTTAACAGCAAACATCATATAATACCCCGGTGGGGCCACCTTCCCACTCGGCGGAGCCGTACACTTTATGCTATACCTCCCACCACCGTCCACCGCCGCCGGCGTTTCTACCAACAGCTTCACCAGTCTCTGCCCTTGAGAAAACGAGTGTGTGGCAAACGGCGCACTCGCCAAATTCACCTCCACTATCCCCACCACCGGAAGCTCCACCGCCATCACCGCCTCGAACACCTCCCCGTACCCGATCCTCTCCGGCAACTCCACCAGAGTCGGCCGAATATTCGCCTTATCCGCGGCCAGATACTCCGGCGAAAACGCCTCGATCCTCAGTTCAGTCGGGAACTCAGAATTGAAATTGTAGAAGAAATGCGGATTGCTCCCGGCTATCAGAACCCTCCCGTCCGGCAACAAATTCGCCGTCGAATGGTACATCCTAGGAACAGATCCAGGATTCAGAGTCATGAACCGGAGCCCAACCGGCTGATCCGGTCTATACAGAACCGGATACAAACACGGTTCAGAAGCCAACTCGAAACCCTGCGTCCCAGCTTGAGCTCCGTTAACAATCAGCACATCACCAGTGGGTAAAATTACCATATCACCCATGATCCGCCCAAACGGCATATCCTCCATCTCCCACACCGGGTCGGGTCGGGTCGCCTCGATCCGCCCGCAACTCCCACGCGCCGGACTATCCGTCTTCTTCTGCAAATACGCCCCGTACTCAGCTCCGCCGCATATGACGACCGTCGCCGACGAATAATCGCCGATCAAAGCAAGCATCGCCGACGACCCCGCCGAAGGGTAATTTCTCGGACCGCCCTCGAGAATTGGATAATTTTTTGTTACGGAATTTGAATTATAATCGTATGATATGGCTTTATTGTTGGCGAAAATGAAGAGCTCTCCGTTTGGGAGAAGATGAACGTAGGGGTAGAGATTATCCATTTGATTATCTCGAACTTCGATTAGAAATGGGAAATTCGCCGCACCGATTTCGGTTTTCGGCGGGTAGAATTCCACAGTGTTGGATGATTTTCCACCGATTATAATTATCGATCCGTCTGGTAGAATTTGATTAGTGGCGTACCATCTTCCTTGGTACAGTTCGGTCTCCTGCAGTTCCTCCCAATCACAGAGCGAACCCGGTTCGCAGGGGGTGAACTTCCGGATTTTTTTGAAACCGTCCATATCGCCGCCGGTTTGGATGAGGCTGCCGTCGGGGAGGAACTGGCCGGAGGAGCACCACGTGTCGGTTACAATGGATAATGGGCGGATGGTGTTGGTTTGTAAATCGAGGAGAACTGAATGTGCGGTGCAGTCTTTGGTCGGCGGGTCAGCCGGGTTGACTTGGCAGAGGTTTCCGGGTAGGAGTTTTCTTGAGGGGCCTATGTGGGTCCTGTCGAGGAGGACGACGGTGTTGAAACGTGTCACCGCCGTGTGCATTGAAGCTATGCCGGCGTCGGGGATGAGAAGCTCCCACGCGCCGGGGAGGTCGGCGACGGCGGCGCGTGTGACATAGCAGAAAAGGACGAGGAGTAAGAGCTTGGCTGTGGTCATGAGTTTTAGTGAGAGAAAATGAAACAGAAGTCAGAGTTTCAGTTAATTGTGTCAGTGAAGATGGGATGTTGATGAAAAAGCAAAGACAAATGACGTGCTAGATGCCAAGAGGTACGTCGACTGCATACATCAAATTACGAAAACGCCACCATCAAAACTATTGATTATCTTATGAAAATATAGAAATAAATTTAGAGACGTTAAATCGGTAAAATCGAACTGAAATTTCGATACGCCAATATTTAATACTATTTACTGAACTGAATATACGATTTAGTTCGTTAAATAACCGAATTACATAAATTTTATGCAAAAATAGTTTAATGGAAAGGGAGTCATGTAACCCAAACAAGAAGGTTATTTTCGTAATTTATTAGATTTTTGTTACACACAAAAAAACTGAGTCAAATTTCCTTTTAATAGTGATGAAGGAATATCTTTTGTGACTAATGAAGAGTGTCATGTAAGATTTGTGTAGTATTGGCAATAACAGCTGGAAGTTTAATTAGGAAATTATCAGAGATCATTATAGTTGTATATTAGTGTAATACTGTTGTTAATTGCATCGCAAAATGACTAATTTTCGTATTATTGGGTTGATAATATAAATGTGATGATGAGGCAAATAAATTGACTAGTTCTTAGGTGAGGGACCAATTGGACTTTGCTACCGTTGGTGTTGGATTATTCACCTTTTTCTTATCTTTTTCTTTTCAATTTTTTTTGGCTCTATAAACTTTTTTTTTTTCTATTTAATACTTTATATAAAAATTCTATATATAAAAAATCTTATCTCAATACATTGCTCAAAACTCTTCAAACAAGACTTTCAATTTGAAATAAAACTTCAAAAAAAAAAATTTAATTTGTTTTTTCGCAATTTCTCGATACATGCTCCGAATTGTGCGTGAAGCAACAAATTTAGGGAGGCTACAACAGTTGTAGAAATCGAGTAAGCTTGTGACATTGCATAAATTAATTAAAGATAAATCTCAAAGTTATATATAATTAATTCAAGATTCAAATCTATAACAACACACTAATATGCAAATACATATCACATCAAATAATTAATCCTAGGTTAGGCCTTACAAATCTAGAAAACAAGTACGAAATAATAATCAAAATGCATGCAAATTAAATACAATATAAGCTAAGCAATTGTTTCATAGCAATCAGAAACAGCCAGAGTGGTCTTCTTCACATTCTTGTAAGAATACCTACTCGCAACAAAAGCGTACACCACGAGATTCACCCCGGTAATTCCCGCCAAAAGCCAGTAAAAATAATCGAGCCTGCTACTGTTCAAATCCTTACCGAACCAGCTCTTGCCACCTTTCTCGGTCAAACGGTCGACCACAGTTATCAAAAGACTGCTTAGGAAATTCGCCACCCCGATCACACTCAGATACAACGCAATACCTAAACTCCTCATCGAATCCGGGACTTGATCGTAGAAATACTCTTGCAAGCCCACAAGGGTAAAACCGTCACCTATTCCGATTATCAAAAACTGCGGGGCCAGCCAGAAGACGCTCATCGAAACCGAGCCCTTGATTGGATTTTCTCGTACGAGATTTAGTCTTTTTTTCTCGACTAAAGCTGCTACAACCATAGTTATAACCGAGAAGACCATTCCGATTCCGATTCTTTGGAGAATGTTGATGCCTCGTTCGTTTTTCGTGACTCGTCTTAGAAAGGGTATGAGGGCTCTATCGTAGACAGTGACGGAAAATATCATTCCAATGGCGGCTAGTGCGTAGATCGAGGCCGGTGGGATTGTGAATTCGTCGGTGATTTTTCGATCGAGGGTTGTGCCTTGTTTGATGAAGAATGTGGCTGCTTGCGCTACGCAGATACCGAATGGTAGTGTGGTTAGCCATATCGGGATCATGTTTATAATTAGCTTCATTTCTTCCACTTTTGTCACCGTTGAAAGTCTCCATGGATTTTGTTTCTCCGCCGAAGTTTGTCCGTTTTCGATAATCGCAGCTTTGTCAAGAAACCTGATAAAGAGAGTGTCAATATATTCCTAGCTAGCAGCTGAATTTTGTACTAAATATTTAGGGCAAATTACGGCCAGCGCATGAGGTATGACAAAATTACGAAAACTCCCTCATGTTTGGGTAATTACAGCCACTACCTCAACTATGTATTATCTTACGAAAATACCCCTCTAGAGGTAAATTTAGGTATGTTAAATCGGTAAAACCGAACCGAAATTTCGGTACGTCAACATTCCATACCGTACCGTTTACTGAACTGATTCGGTAAATAACCGAATTACATAAATTTTATGTAAAAATATTCAAAAAGATGGGTGTTTGTAATTACTTAAATAAGAGGGGTTTTTCGTAATTTTGTCATACCTCAGGGGTGGCCGTAGTTTGCCCAAATATTTATCTGAAATGTGTATATATAAATCTTGAATTATTGCATTGAGCACGTGTTATATCGAATTGCTATAAATTGACAAAAACCTAGCCAACCTACTAAATGATGAATTTTTAGGGGTCGTTTCATAATAAAATTGAATTAGGAGGAGCGTTTTGCTAATATTTATGATAACGGTTTTTTGTTTCGACAAATTAGAATAAAAACAGGGTGTTGAATGCAAATAAGTATATAAATCTTACTTGAGCTTCTCCGTGTGGAAAAGGGGCCTCCCCTGAGTCTTGTCCGATCTAAAAACCTCGTACAGCTGGTCGGGCTCCGACGGAGACGTGAGATTTCTCTTTGCGAAAGCAGCAGCAAGAACCTGCAGTAACGGCGTTAACGGACTCCCCGTCGGCTTCCGAAACCGATAAAACGGCCGTCCAATGCAGAAGACGAGCACAGTGAAAGACATGACAGCTGTAAGGGCGATATATGCAGCAGCCCAGCTGACGTGGTCCTGGATGTAGACGATCACAGTCACCCCTAAGAGAAGACCGCAGCAGAGGCCCAAGTTCCACCAATTGAAAAACGACATCTTGTTTTTCCTCTCCTGTGGGTGGTCGTCGTCGAACTGGTCGGCGCCGAAGCTTTCCAGTGATGGCTTGTGCCCGCCGGTGCCGACGGAGATCAGGTATATCGCCACGAAGAAGACGATGACGTGGACGTCTCGAGCTTCGGCGCAGGTTTCTCCGGTGTTGCATGGTTTCAGCGATGGGACTACTCTTGACATTGTTAACAGAAGCAACCCCTGTTTTTTTGGTAGTATTATTAGTGTTTATTGCATTTAGCACCCTGTATTTTAGTCTAATTATTCAAAAAGCCCCCAATATTGTAAATATTGTAAACAAACCCCATATGATGCCTATTTTTAGTAAATTCCCCCCCCCCCCCCCCAAATAGGATAAATTATACCTATACCCCTGAGGTATGCTATATTAATTTTAAGGTCCCTGTGTTATTGGTAATTACAACCATACCCCTGAAACAATTAGCGGGGCGAAGATTTCATGTCCTGGATACCGATATGCACTATAGTTGTTTCCCATGGGGCCGTTAATGCTATCATAGACGAAAATTTATAAATTTAATATAAAATAATAAATATTTAAGAAATGTTAGGAGAGCCATGTCACCCCATAGTTCTATGTTGTATCCACCACTGCTTGAAACTAATAGTCCGTTAAACCCTATAGGGATTGTGTACGCTCTAATAACGTTTCAGGGAGTGATTGTAATTACTGATACTATAAGGATCTTAAAGTTATTTTAGTATACCTCAAGGGTGTAGGTGTAATTTACCTCAAAAAATAAATACGGGGAATTTTGCTAATATTTATAATATGTGTAATATTTGATATAGTATAGGGGTATAAAGTTTAATAAAGATAAGTACTAAGTAGTTCTTTTTTTTTTTTTTTACCAGGAGATAGATGACGGAGGAGGCAAAAACGGCGGTGAATCGGCCGAGATAAGCGTCGGCTAAAAATCCTCCGATAAGCGGCATCATGGTGGTGACGCCTGACCAATAGTTGACGCTTTTTGCCGCTGTTTTTAGGTCTTGGTGTAGCACTTTTGTTAGGTATATTATTAAGCTTGTTGCTATTCCAAAGTAACTCAACCTCTCGCTGAATTCAATTGCTTCATTGAACAAAAAAAAAAAAAAAGGGTTATTCTTATCATATTTTTTGAAACAAGGGGTGTGTATGTAATTGACAAAAAATCCAGAAAGTTCTGTTACAAGATGAATATATAATCCAGTGTCATTTCATGAATAGTAGTGGACTTATATCTCATATATATACCTCGTATATCAAGTGAAGTACTGTCAATAATAAAATGAAAATAAAGTGTTTTGCTTGTTGTTTTGTGCGAGTGTATAAATGAAAAGAAAAACCGGGTAATTTTTTTTTGAATTACCGATAATGAAAAACGAAGCCTTCCATGCACCGGTGGAACTCCGTAGAGGAATCCTTCCTCGATGATCGAGAGAAGAATCGTACACCCATTTCTCGTCGACGACACGCGGTTCTTGTTTCTTCTTGCTTTGCTCAATCTCCATTATACTAAAACAAGTTGATAGTAAGATACTAAATTTGATTGAGATTTGTTTGTGGGTTTCACATCTTTAGTTGGTTCTTCTTTATATAGGCCGGAATATCATGACTCAAAAAGAATTAATAATTGTAGTAAAATAATAATAATAATTAAAAATAATAAAATAATAGGAATTGTCAATGATTGTGAGTGAAGAAACTAAAATTTGATTCCCACCATATATTACAAGTTTATAATGTTGGTCCTAACTCTAGAATAGGATTTCATTCCCTAAGTTAAAATCCTACTTTATCATTTATTTTTTTGTCAAATCTAAACCGAATAAAGTGGCTTTTTGTTATAAGGACTTATTACAAGATATGTGATGCTTGCCCATATACTTGTGCACGTGGCCAGGTTCACACGATTACGTACCTTTGTTAAGACTTAAGTGTGTTTAATTTGGATTAATAATCAGGTTTAATATTCATTGATATACGGATTAAGAGAATAATATATATATATATATATATATATATATATATATATATATATATATATATATATTTTATTCCATAATCCATTACACATAGTGGAGAAAGAAAAATGACAGTGCAGCCATCCGGACTACATTGCAATATAAATATATAATGGTCAATTAGTTTATTGGTTAACTAATGTAAGTGATTAACATGCAGTTAATTAACTTAATTGAGCCTTGTGTCTAATTCATATAAAATAATATTAGCTTATCGAGCTCCTCATCAGTCATCACTAGTGTATATCAAAGATAAGAGATTACAGGAAATATAATTATATTCCCAAATTATGTGCTTGGTACAGTCACATTAATTGGTCAGATTAATCGCAGCCTCCGAGGCGGAGTTAGTCTAAAACCTTTACGATTTGGTGTAAATATTTGAAAATCAACTTTTGCCTGCAAGGCAGTTTGAGGCGGGTCAAACTTTGTTGGCAAAAATCGGTCAAAATCAAATTTTTAAATCAAAAAGAAAAAAGATTGGACTTTTAATAAAAAAAATGAGTGTATACTTTGTTTTATGTTGTTTATGCTAATATTTATTTTTAAAAGGCCTAATGATATATGCAATGTTCAAGTATAATTTTGGATGCACCAGGCGGTGCCTAACCGCCTCGGACCCGACTTCCACCTTTTATAACCTTGAGTAAGTAGAATTTTGATAAATTAGTACTCGTAAATTAAATAATATATTTTTTCCGATCCTTACTTGGTGATAACATGCGAAATAATTATCTCAATAATTTAATATTTCGCTAAATTAATAGAATTTTGTTAGTTCTGACTGTATCATATATTAATTATTTTTCCTGGTGTCCAAAATTATTGAGTCATATCAAAATAGTGGTAAGAAGTGCTGCAAACTAAACATAAAGTTTGACCCCCCAAATTCAATTTAATTGAGCAAGAATATAATGGCATCAAGGAATAATTATAAACGTGACAACTGGGATTTCCTTAGATTCCTAATTTGGCATTTCATGTAAAACTGCTGCACACTGTGTTCAAATTCCAAATAATATATTTTTTGTATTGTTACTTGATATCTTATACGTGTGATTTATGTATATATATTGTAAAGAATTAATTATGTAAATTTCTGTTAAAGCTCCATATGATATAGTTTGCATCTCTATCCCAGATACTAGTGGACAATCTTCTGTCCACGAAACCTACATAGTATATATCCCTAGTTTCTTTTTTAATGTAATAATCAAATATGCTTCCTAATCCATCAATAAATAGATATACAAATACAAAAGAATGATGCGCATTTTAGTGTGATACAAAGATAGAAGATAACGTGGGGTGGGGTCCCACAAAACGGACATTCATTTTTTAATTTCAATTTCAATCTCTAAATGCTATTTTGAGTTTTTTCTATTTATATAAATACGTTAGTGTTTGACCACTAAAAATAACATTCTCAGTTCCTTCGTTTCGTTTGTAGACTGATTATATGTGACAAATCCGACTTAGTTATCGTTGGTAAGAAAATTCAAACTTGGATGAATCACAAACTCTCTTATTCCAACTGCCCGTATTTGCAACTATATGTAGTCTTTAAATTTGTACCTAATAAATATTCTTTATATTTGTACCCAATAAATATTACATGTCCGCCGACCTTATTTATTGTCTTTAAAAAAAATTTGATTAAATTCTTCGGTCAATTCGGATGGGAATTGTTGAAATAGGTCAATTCAAAATCTCAATCATTTCCTTTGTCACTATATGTATATTTTCACACACACCAAAAAAGAAGATGGAAATGTGGACTAATGATAACGGGTGCAATTTTATTGAGTCCACGTGTTTAATATTTTATAACCCTTTTTCTACAAGTGGGGATGATTTATTTAATTATTATTTTTTTATAGTTAATAAATTACAAAATCAAACCATGAAATAAAATTCAACTCCACAATCAAATCCGACTGCCTCTTTTTCTTTGTGGCTCTCATCCACAATAATAAATTAATAATCAAATCAACATAACTAAAAAAGATAATTTGGAGACGAGTGTTGCAATCTAAATCTAGATTTAGTAAGATTATATGTGCATTACTTAATTAGAATGAGATGGTTGTTTGTTGATTTGTACACCATAGATATTTTAAGTCAAATTTTCTACACTAATATATATATATATATATATATATATATATATATATATATATATATATATATATATATATATATATATATATATATATATATATATATATATATATATATAACATCAAAGTAGTGAGAAAAGACGAGATATCAGAAATCTGCATGCAAATATTGCCAGAAAACTTGGATTCTTTGCAATAATTAGCGGGTTCATACTTCATACAGCTAGCAAGAATATATGCACAAATAAAACGTGACAAATTAATCTTACGACATAAAAAAACCTGCCAAATATATCTTCATCTTTAGTCCCATCTGAATTATTCACCCTTTTGTATTTTCACCCTAATTCAAACCCATTTATTTTAACCCGAAAAAAGTTGTTTACCACCACTTGTCAAATCAATTTTGTGATGGAGCAACTTTTAAACTTTAGCGGCAAAAACAGAGCAAGCTTTTGAAATAGCAGAAATGGTGGTGGGATAATAATTAAAATAAATTAGATACATGCTGTTTTTAACTGTTGGCATTTAAAATGTGATTGATGATTAAAATTTAATGGTGTCTGCTTTAAATACTTTTATCAAATAATCCACCATTGTCTAATCGCATAAAGAGAAACCAACTGTCTCCTTGAGACATAAATATTAAATATATATTTCATCTTTTCTGCAGAATAAATGATCATGAAACATGAATTCTTACAATTAATGGCATAAAATATATACATACATATATTATTACCAGTAAAACAAATAGATACATATTTGTCCCACTAATTGTAGTAATAATTACAATAATCTAACCACCACAATTTGTTGGTGTAATGGGAGATCAGTTAGTTGAAGGTTCTAGATGTTGGATCTCTCATATAATATATAATATATGGATGTTCGGAGAAAACCAAAAAAAACGAAGTGTAATGGCATCCCTACATGGTAGCAGTAATGGTGGCATATCGAAGAAGATAACCGATTTTTGCTGTCCATAATTCACTGCACTAACCTAAAGTGTGAGAAACTGGACACACACGAATTCATCATCACGACACTGTAAATCAATGTAATAACGACCTTTTCGATTTTGAGTAACGGATCACTGTTAGCAGACAGAAAAAAAGGTGCGTCAAGATAGGGTATTGACCACACTCCTTTGCAAGAAGAAAAAGTTTTCTTGCACAATTTAGAGTATGAGATCGAAGATGACCGAACATTTCGACAGAAACATTTTTATATTGTGGCAATCATGAAAATATACATAATGAGAGTTGAATTGCATTTTTTTAAAGGGTAAATGGCACTTCACCCCCAAACGATGGTGTCTTTTGCACGTTACCCCCTGTAATAATTTTTTCTTTACAGATTTTTACCTGAACTCGTAAAATGGTGGCACTTTTCCCTAAATTTGCCGGAATTGTTCAATTTTCGCCGGAATCACACTCACATGCACATGAGATGTTTAAGGGTACAATTGTCAATTCCGATCAAACTAAACCCTAGCCCCCTTACCCTCAATTTTATGAGCAAACAATGGGGGTAAATTGCTGCCAAAATCGAGGGAAAAGGGGGCTAGGGTTAAGTTTGATATGAACTGACAATTGTACCCTTAAAAATCTCATGTGCACATGAGTGTGATTCCGGCAAAAATTGAACAATTCCGGCAAATTTTAGGGCACCGTGCCAACATTTTTCAAGTTCGTAAACATTTGTAATGTAAATGTTTTTAGTCTAGGGGTAATGTGCAAAAGGCACTATAGTTTGGGGGCAAAGTGTCATTTACAATGAAGGAAGGTAGTGCATATGGCGAAAGAAAAGGAGGTAACTTGGTTCGAGTTCTATAGAGAAAACATAAGTATACTAATGCTTGGATTCTAAATAGAGCAAGTGAAGAAAAACCGATCGTCCTGTATCGGATAGAAAATATTTGTAAAAATTAAAAAAATTTGAATACGTTAGCGAAATATCATCCACTTAACGTACGACTATCTAATACTTTCAACCTATGTACACAATTAAGGTTGGCAACTCATCCATCGTAAAATTTTCAATAGTTTGGCTTTCGATGAACAAGATATTTATTATTTAATCATCCAAAACTCGTAAATTCTTTGATCCTGGAATACGAGACTTATTTCTTTTGATCTCTATATTATTAATCCCCTACCAAATCGTTCTCTCTCTCTCTCTCTCTCTCTCTCTCTCTCTCTCTCTCTCTCTCTCTCTCTCTCTCTCTCTCTCTTCTTTTTTACGAGTTGTAATATATGCAATAACCATATTTTTCCACACGGGGGATCCAATAACGATAATGGGTCGAGTTGACTTAAGCTCCAACATCATTAGTGGATACGATTCGTCAAATAGAAACATGATTAACCATAAGCACAAAAGGGAAAGGCAATCGACAATGCGTAAACACTTGACTTTTAAGTAATCTTCAGCACATATTATTTCATTTCACAGTGGATTCAAATATACACTCGAAAAAACAGTATGCATATATATACTTAATTGACGAACGAAAACAGTTTAACATGTACCTGACAATGTTCCTAATCTTCATCGAAAACGGCAGCAAACTAAAAATTTTCCTAGTCATGAAATTGTATTATCCAGCCATAATTGCTCGATCACAACGTCATATGCATCATCATCCTCAGTCCAATTCAAACCCATAGCTTCCGTCGTTCCGCAAATTCATATCGAAAACTTCGGAATTTACGTTTCCGCCCTTATTGTAACCGTTGCTCCTCGAAAATTCTCCGGCATTAGTACCTGGCTTGGGCTTATTCTTATAGTTTCTATTATGAAATCCTGTATCCCTAACATTTGTTCCTTCTGAATCATTCAAATGTGTTTGCCTACTCGATTTCTTCGTAATCTTTCCCTTCGAATTCCCATTTTGACCTTCTTTCGCAACGCTCTCCAATCTTCTGGGCACGGAAGTACTAAAATTTCGCCCTTTATCCGAATCCCGACGAGTGCTCGTCGAATTTTTGTCGTACCCGTTTCTTCGCAGACTCAATTCACCACCACTTTCAGCATTAGCTGAATCGGCTTCCAGGCTGAACTTCTTAAATTCTTCAGATTGATGAGAACTGTTTTCCAATTGTCCGTAGGGTTTAACGCTATGAACAACCCCTTTGGGGAAAAACCTAGCAGAGGGCAAACCATTATCGTGCCTAAACAATTCCGGCCCGTCCCTTTCGGACCACAAATCAAGCCCGCCGGGCTTCTGAAACCGATCCGCCAACACCTTCAGCTGCTCGTCGGCGCTCACGGAGAACAAATTCGGCGGCTTCTCGACTGTCTCCCATGGCCGTTCGAGTTCGGAAACGGCGGCCTTTAGCTCGGCCCGTTTCCTCATTTCGTAGATTTGGCGTTCTCGGGCCAAACGGGCTTGGAGCAGCTGTTTAGATTTCTTAGCCTGCATTCTCTTCCACTGCCACTTCGATACACCGCCGGGGTAGGTTCTGGGCCCACCGCCCATGCGAATCGCCGTCGATTTGCTGGGTGGGTTGAAGGAGAGCTGGGAGAATTTTCTGGTGAGCGATAGTGATTGGGCTGATATCGGGCAGCCCGACAGGCTTTTCGCCGATGAAAGGGATTGTTGGGTGGTTGAAATTGAGAGAGATATCTGCAGGATTGACATTGTATTTTGTAAAATTACAGAAACCTGTAAATTGTGTGTGTGTGTGTGAGAAGATGAAGATGAAGAATTGTCGAAAAAAAATCTGGAAGGGAATGAGTTGGGCTATGATTTTTTTTGTGATTGTTTAATCATGGGCTTTTTCTTTATTTCAAATTCTAGGGTTTCTTCACATTTGGGTCAAGTAATCCGTTAAGCTCCTAACGGAGTTTGGGCTGCTGCCGTTAATGGACCTGGATCCGAAATTAAAATCTTGATTTAAAAAATTGCAAGTAAATGACGCGGTTAACAATGATTAATTAGTGGTATTTTTAATTAAAGCGTACTTAGAGAGAGAGACAGATCGACCAGAAATTCTTAAACAAAAATTGACGCTGTTATTACAAATAATTCACGCTGTCCCAAAACATAGTTTATTTGCTATGATGAGATGTAGCCTTGCTTATATTAATGATGAATTTATATTATATAGTCAACTTATATGAGCAGGTTAGTGTTAGAAGTTTGGCCTGTCTAACATGCACTTAACCCCATGCATGAATGTGGTTAATTACAGTGAGCTGTAAGCCTGTAAAATTATTCACACGTACTTACGTTGACTTTATATAAAAATACAGGTGGACTTTTAGTAGTCTTACATATATATCTTGGTACCTTTTTTGTATATATATATATATAACAAATTGTAATTAACAATAATTATAAATTAGTCGTCTCTATGCACTGCAAATGGCGGAGCAAAGGGGGGAAGGGGGAACGGGTTGACTAGCGCAAGCGGCATTAAGCATGTGCATATTGAAATGTTGTAATTATAACTTAATAATTGTTAGTAGTGTTCAATAGATAATATATGATTAATTCGATTATTAATTAATTCATTCATAAACAATTTAATTTAATTATTGTCTGGCAGACCAAATTAAAACATCTAGAAATGGCCGGTTTAATTATGTTTTATGGAAATGCAGATCTAAAAATGTTATGCTGGATTCTTGTTTGTATGTACGCTAGCTTGAAAACATCAAATAATAATATATTCAACCAATTACATACTTAGTAATATGAAATCCTGTTTCAAAGGCTTCAATTAGATACTAATTCCTGTTTCAAATGCTTCAATTAGAGAAAATAATTATAGTCCTCATTAATTAATTATACTCCCTCTGTTCCACAATAATTATCTCTTTTTAAAAATATTTTTGTTCCATATTATCTGTCACTTTAGATTTCCAATATTGCATTAGACGCATTTTTCCTGTTTTAACCTTATTAATGAAACTCTATTTATTAATTTTCTGTTATAAATCATTAAGTATTAAAGGTTGTTTTAGTCATTTTTATATGATTTTTCTAAAATCAAGATATATTTATTGAGTTTTTTAATCTTTGTGAAAAGTGACAATTATTTAGAAACAGAGGGAGTAATTTCGATTGCCCGGTAATAGACAGCTGTTTGACAGTGGCGGCTCCAGTTTCTAACGTACGAACTCCGATCCACCGGAGGAGGAAATTGTTATTTAATTTACCCACTTTGTTCCCTTGATTGTTTACCTAATTAGACTTTTTACCAATCCCACGTGCATGGCCTTTAATTTAATCCCTCAAAACCTTAACTTTGTCTTTAAATTATTCAAGAAATTAACCCTAACAAATTAATAGGAACTTTCCATCAAATTCGCTTATCAAGCAAACCTCCTCTGTATGTATGTATATATAGTATATATATACGAACCCAAAATCCAACATTAGTACTAATTCTTATACACATTAGTAATCTAATATGGCTAGAATATTTCTTGTTTGGTGCTTGCTAATTTTGGTGAACGCCCATTTGATTATTGTAGCAGAAGATCTTCTAGAATTCCCTAATAATACGGCCCGCAAACTGGCCGGGAAGCAAGATCCTCACAGCAAGAGTACTACAACATCAAGCCCGAGCCCGAGTCCATCAGAGCAATCTCTTGAAGTGCATGAAAATGGAGCTGCTGTTGCAGAAGAAACGGTGATGGAGAAGAGCGGCCACCACAACCACCACCACAGTTCGATTCGTAAATCAGTTGTCGGCGGCGGAGTGATTCTTGGTGTTTTAGCCGCCGTCTTTGTGGTGGCGGTTCTCTGCTACATTCGGGCCACCGGAAGGAAATACGTGGAGCCTTATTCCCCTACAGCAACACCCATTCGAGGAAGAAATAATAAAGAATTCAGTTCTACTTTAGATCCATGAAAACAGTTGGTTTATAAAGAAAATGTGTTTTTTTTTTTTTAAATAAGTAGTTAAGAAATATTCATTTCAAGTACATAAAATTTGTGCTAGTAGAAGAAGACCCTTCTTTTTGGGTAGCGAAGTGTTGATCAAAATATTTAACTCTTCATTACAAGATTGTGTTATGGAGATAAGTCACTTGAGGAATCCCCATCAGTTGAAGAGATGAATCGATCGAGAATACGTTGCTCAAAAACGACGAAGGAGTCGCTACACGATGTTGAATGACCACCTGAACTAAAAGATTAGGATGTTAATAAAATGTATAATTTAATATTAATTACTAGAATGCACGATTCTATTGTGATCTTGTTCTTGTTTTGTTATACTAGTTATGTATTTTTATTTTTTTTAATTTAAAGTTATATAATGAGTAAACTGAATAGGCCCAAAAGCAACTCCTAGATCTTCAAATTAAAAATAATTGGGCTTTTCAGTAAGGAAGGAACTACTCGGCCTAACCCGCATTAGGCTTATGTCATAATGCGTAAATCACTAAATCTTATAATAAAAATTAAAATATGGTTTTAGTATTTTTTACCAATATATTTATTTTTGATATTTATCCCTAGAATTCGTCTTTTTATTTTTATTATTTTATAGTAATATATATAATAATTTATCTCTCAGACTTGAAGAAGAAGAAAAAGGGGTTTTAGCAAGCGGACAGACTGAGCAAGGAATTTCCAAAATCATGGCGACCGAACAGTCGATTTTGGCCGTGATACGGGCGGCGCGACCTTCATTCCGGAACCGCCACGACAAAGCGGCGTTCGCCGTTCACTCCGCGTTTGTTGCCGCCGGTTATGTTCTTCACGCTACCGGCTCTTCTGCTTTCGCCGACGATGTTCTCTCGTCCTCCTCGACCGGTAAAATTTCCAACACCTTACTAATAACAGATTCGCATTATGTGTACATGAAATTTGCCTTTTCTGTTTCCGATTATCTAATCGCGTGAAATATTGGACATGATTTTGTGTATTTTGAAACGGATACAGCTGTTTTTAATTTTCTATTTTTATCGATTTTGGGTAGATGAAGTGGGGATGGACGGTTGGAACGAATTTGAAGATAATTATGCATTCCTGTACTCTTATCCTGACAAAAATTCAAAGAAAGTGCTGGTGAAGTGTCTCGTAATGAACGAAATATTGCTTGTTGATGCTTTGAGGAATGGTGATTTGGAGTCTCTACATCTCGAAATCGAGTGAGTTAAATAAATAAAACAGACATTCAGCTTTCCTTGTTTGCTTTTTGTAAATGGGATTATCGATATGGTTGAGTAATTTTTCTCTTGGTTTGTAGGGTTGAAGAACATGTTGAAGATAAACCGGAGACAAGTTATGCTTCGCAGTTCAAGAATTTGGGTAAGCTGGTAACGGATGTTAATAGACAGATTTTGGATAAACTGAGTGCTGCTTCGACCTCGAAGAAGTCTTCAAGTCAACCCTCGAGGTACTTTATTTATATCTGTTTTGTAGTTAATTGTTTTATTGAATCTACAGTGAAATATTGGCGATTTCCACGTGTACCATTACGTGTAGTACTGAAAAACTCCGATTGAATTAAATATGGCTGGAAGGGATCACTGTTATTATTCCCTTCTGTGTTTTTATATCCCTTTTTAAGTTGATTAGCTATGTGATTTGCAGTTCTGCGACAAATTTAAGAGAAGATAGGCCAAGACTTGGCGTCGATAACCCTGAAAATCCATATACTCCAGCTCCTGGGTAAGTTTTCTCAGTAACACTTGATTAGATTCTTGCTGGTCTGAAGCTGTTGTTTAGTACGGGAATCTCCTTTTTGTTGGATTTACTACTGTTAAGTTTGCTGTGACGCTTCAATTTTCACGTTGCCTACACTCGTAAAATATGGTACTAATTGATTTTTGTTTCAAGAAGTGTTCGGTCTCTCTGAGACCTTATTTAGGTGCCACCTGTAAAACTATCAAACTAGGGTTTAATTTACTACAAAGCGACATATATCTTCTTTAACTACTTAAAATATAATCTACGTTCTCTTTATACAAGTGGTGTTTTAATTTATTTTTTTGTTGAATAAGGGCATTCAATACTTACTTGGCAAAAATTACTGCATAAAGTTGGTTCATATATCATAAGGTCTAAAATTTAACAATTTATGTAGGCACTTGTGATGGTTGCATCTTTGTTAATAAATCGCAATCAATGACTGTGACACTTTTACTTTCACGTTGTCAAATGTCAATACTCAATATAGCATTGCATTAAATATTTTGTTGATTTAGTGTTGCTATTATGTCAAATAGTTTTAGGACTTTTAATATTAACTTGTCGATTTTAGGAATTACTGCAACTCTACAATATATTGAATGATCACCACGTCTTAAAATTGTGTCAATTGAGGTGCTACCTTAGACTATGCTCACGGGCCGACACATATATATGATATTAACTAAATTTTCTTCGAATATGGGATATTGGTATTGAGTTTTGAATTTATCTCTCTCCCCTTTTTATATATATATATATTTTTTTAAATTTCTATGCAATGTAGATATGTTGTTCCTCTGGTACCTGGTTTTGGTGGCAGTGATCTCTTTCCTGGGCCTGGAGCTGGAATGTATCCTACCAGGTGACATAACTTTCTTAAATTATCATTTACAAATAGAGTTGCAACACCCCATTTTAGATCAACCTATTTGGTATTTGTGCATTCGTTGATGATTTCGTTTTTAACTTTTCGCAGGGGTGATTTTGGCGGTGGAAGCATGCTAGTGGGTCTGTATCTTATATCTCTGTAGGAATATCCGATTTGATAAATACTTAATTTAATCAGTCATATAAAAGTCGTATCATTTGCTTGCATTGCAGGTCCTAACAATCCAATTTTCTTCGGAGGTGGAGCTCCTGAACCTGGCTTGCCTGGAGGTCTACAGTGAGTCCCTCCCCTCTCCTGTCTATGTGTCAGCATATTTATGTTTATGCTTATGTTTATGGATATGGGTATTTCTGTCTGGTTTCTGATTTATCTTGTGATTCAGGGGTGTGCCACCTGGCGCTCGATTTGATCCATATGGACCTCCTGGAGTACCTGGTTTCGAACCGGGTCGATTTGTGAGGTAATTTATCAGTTACATATTATTGTTTTATTGGTCTCTCATTTTTTTCATTTAATATATGTCCTTAATTTTTGGCCTCGCTCTTCTTACATATGAACGAATTCATTACTCAGTAGTTTCTATTCATGAACATAGTATTAACGACTTAGATACCGTTGTGTCAATACGTTCAAAAAAGAACAAGTAGATTAATACGCTACGCTTACTTGACTCGTTTAATTGTTTTCGCTTTTATTTATTGTGACGTGTTGGTATGTTAAAAATGTGCAGAAATCCACGGAGGCCTGGGCAAGGAGGACCGCATCCAGATTTGCACCACTTTCACGGCGACGCTGATTTCATATAGAGAAACTGACCCTCTTTAGAGAGAATCTTATTGCTACCTTGCTTTTGGTGTTCTGCTCGTTTCTTGATCAACGGATGCAGGGAGAGTGTATAAATAAATGTGTTTTTTTTCTCGTTTCTTTTTGTTAGAGTTTGTGGACTTATTTACAAAATAATAGTTTAGTACTTCTGCACCTAACTTTGTTGCACTGGTTAGCAAATTTGTTTCCGTTTATTAACAGTAAGCTTCGTATAAAGGCTATTATTCGTCTTAGACTTATTTCAAATTAATGTGTTAATGTTTGTATATTAGGTATAAAATCATTTTTCATTTATATTTCGACAATTTTAGTGTTAGATCTAATACAGGAAACCGATATTTTAGTAACTACATAATTAGAAAGTTGGTAGAGAAAAAAGTGAACGTAATTCAAATTGGTTCGATAAAAGTAACCGAAGAGAATATGACGAAAAATGTAGGGATTGTGCTTGTAAATAATTTAGTATAAGATTCAAATCGAGCCCACGGAAACATGGAAGAATAGATCATTCTATTTGGAAGCTTCCAGTCAGAAAAGGCCAAGTTGTTCTAGAGAAAGGCCTGCTTTCTAGAATTAAAAGAAGAGTCAAAGACCTGTAGACCAATTACCTTCTGATCTATGATATAAATATAGTAGTTCTGGTAATCTCTGCACACCACTTGTAACATACGTAAATCGATCAAATTTAGAAAAATATCTAAAACACAAAACAAACGATAAATCCTATGGAATTGTTTAAGCTCCATCGGTACTTGGTTCTGCTTTTGTTTATACTATGTTGTGCTGCTGTTCTAGAACAAGGCATTTGGGCTGAAGCTACTCGGCCGCTTCCGCTTTTACCTAAACAAAGTAAGCAATGCTCTCTCTCTCTCTCTCTCTCTCTCTCTCTCTCTCTCTCTCTCTCTCTCTCTCTCTAAAATTGAAGTGACAATGGAAACAGGTTATTCGAAGATATTTGCAAGTCTTGGGGTGGTTTGCAAATGCTGTGATGGGGAGGAATCATCATCATGCACTACTACTTCTTTGGATGGTTCTTGCTCCTACAAACTCTACTGCCAATCATGGAAGTTCGATTAATAACACGTTTTTTTCCGATTCATCCCTCGCAACATATATATGTTCTTGAATTTCTATAGAGTAGAAGAAATATTTTTTAATTGCTTTTTTGGATAATATATATGTATAGATATATCAGTATATGTATATGTATGTATATACACTGCAGTGAATTTTACTTGGTCAAAAGCCAATAATAATAAAGATTTTTGGTGACACATTAGTGTAACAATTATTAACAAATATTGGGCCAATAGTTATATGGGCCATCCCAATTAAATCTATTTTTTGATTACAAACCCAATTAAATCTACTTTTTTTTATGTGGCTCAAAAAGGGCCCAGTATGTAAATTGTGATATAATTCTTCCACTACTTTAAGATGATATATAATTTCTATACATTTTATTTGGTAGATGAATTTTCTTAGCATTATTAAATTTCATGAATATAAAAAGCAAAACCTGCAAAAGATTAACATTAAATAAAACAAAAACATGTCCACATCTCATAATGTATGTTTATCTTATCACAATTCACAAACATACATCAGCACGCCTCAAATGCTGGGGCCCCCAGAAATAGGATTAGCTCTTTTAATAATAATATCTAATACAATAAAGACTATAATAGTATAATTATTCATATCCTAAGAAGAAAAAAAAAAAAAAACAATTATTATAATAAAGAAGATAGAGACAGAGCATGTGGCTCAACATTGGGTGGACACGCGTCCTTCATGCGGCGACTCTCAGTTGTCTTAAACCAACTTTTTCAAACTGCCAAACAAACAGCCCCTATACTTTTCTCTTTTTTTTTTTTTTTTTTTTTTTTTTTTTTTTTGTTCTGGATCAAGTTGATGTATAGAAAGGGCCCCGCAGCATAAATACCTCAAATTATTTATTTAATTATATGTTTTATTTTTTTATTTTTTATTTTAGAAAATAGTAAAGCAAAATTCAATCTCACAAAAAGTGTCTAACGTGCATTATCAATTGTTCATATCTGTTTAGTCTAATAAGGCATTGAATATTCCAAAAGGTTATCCAAACACTTTTTTTTTTTATCGGTGGTCAAAATTCATTAAAGTTTCCAAACTTTAACGTTTGGTCATCATCTAACTAAAAACTTTGTCTTTTATCAACTTGTCATAAATACTATATAATAAAATAAAATTAGAGTCACACTCGAATTAAATTAGAAATTTTTGGAACACATCAATAAATTATGAACTTGAGATATTGGGCCATAAATAAAATTAAATAATTTAATGATTTTTATTTTTTTATCAGATCTCGCGACGTCGAGTTAAAACAGTTCCCTAGAAGTCAAGATAAGTCACGATATCATAACTTTGGCTGATCGATCGAAATTATTGTAGATACCGAACATCAAACATAATACGATAATTTAATTTATCGTGGCTAATCTGGCCAACCAAACAGGCCTAAGAAGATAAGAAATAATAATATATCTTCATAAAATATAAATAAAATAAAATAAAAATACTTGACACAATAAAGGAGGGATCACACAAAATTAAATTGAAATTCTATCCAAAACAAATAAAGTGTAACAAAAGAAAAGAAAGTCAAAGACTTGGGTTTTGTGGGGGAGAGAGTGACACTACTAAAAAAAGAGAGAAAACAAGGGGCAAAAGAATCGTTCACGTGGCGGTAAAAGGTTGGGAGTTGCATGAGTGGGTCCCACATCCTACTTCCACGTGGCACCTAGTTGTTATATATTTATGACAGGTGGGATTGGAGACCGTATGTATTGAGCAAATAACGCCGAGTAACCGAAACTGAAAAACTAAATCCAAAACAGAAAAAAAAAAAAAAAGTAAAATTAAATCCATAACGAGAAATCGTGGGCCATAAATAAATATAAATAATTAAATAAATATAAATAAATAAATACATATATAAAATAGAAAAAAGAAGATTCACAATTAAATAAATAAAAATTTCTCTTTTACCAGACGATAGAGTTTCTCTCCCTCTTGCCCTTTTTCTCTGTTTGATGTAATCCCTTTTGTCTCTGTCTCTTGCTCTTGCGTACATTTATTTATTTTTTATATATATAATCAGAGAGATTAATTATTATTTACGTGTATTGCTCTGTTTTTATTTTTATTTTTATTTTTATTTATGTTTTGAATTTCGCTTTTGGAATCCGATTTCGCTTTTTCTTCAGAGGGGTTGTGTCTGTTTGTGGGGAAAAGATTCGCGGCGGTTACGTTTATTTTGACGGTGGAATTTGTATATATATATACAAGGGGTCCGGTTCTCCTCCTCTCATTCTTAATTATACATTTCAAGATTCTAGAGAGAGAAAGTTAAGAGAGAGAGAGAGAAATGGAAGAAGGAAAGAAATCTGGTTCTTCACTTGCTGCTGATCTTTTCGGGGAAAAGGATTCTTCGTCGGCTCTTTCATCTGCTGAGGTTTTTGATTCCATTTTTGCCCCTCCTCCTAAGGTAATCAAAATCATTTCTTTCTTTTTTTTTTTTTTTTCTGAAATGAAATCTCTGTTTTACCATTTGTTTAGCTGTATTTTGTTGATAACTGACATCAATGTGTGTGTGTGTTTATTAATTGTAACATATAAGAAATAAATTCTTTTGTTAAATGTAATTTTGGTATAAATTTATTTATTTGTTTTCAAGATATGCAGTTTATTATTCCGCCATTCAAGATCACATCAATTCTGCATTTGATTAATGTAAAACTTCATATATGTTATGTTTAATGTTTCTAAAAAATGTTTCTTGTCCTAGGGTTTGGGATGGGAGTTGTTGCATTTGTCCGAAACCGAGAAGAAAAGTAGCCATGGAAATCCAGCTTGGAGTCCAAAGAATGGAGTTTCAGGTAGATTGAATTCATCGTAATCGATTTTCGTGATATTCGATAGAAAGAAAAAAAAATATTATTTATGCAAGTGTAGATTAACCGCTAATTTACAGACGGCAATACCGTAGGCGGTGAAGGAGCGAAGAACACGACAAGCAAGGACAATAGTTCGTATTACCAGGAGGAAAAAGCGCAACCGTTTAATTACGACTCTTCCATTTTCTACGGTGGTCAAGATTTTTACTCTCCACCACACAACCCCGAATCCACTACCGTGAGTAGTTTCTCGATAAGGGAGTTTTTTTTTATATATATTTAATTTGATTTAATTATCTTATAGTTCGAATTTAATGACGCGTTGAATGTATACGTGTTACATTTAGTTCAATAAAGATGCGGTGGAAGATGACCCGGGCAGTGCTTCGAGAGGCAACTGGTGGCAGGGTATATGCTTTTATCATTCTCAAACTAATGTGTTTTTACTTAATCGAAAAATTTGTATTAATTAATAATTATTATTATTATTTGCAGGATCCCTTTACTACTAGAGCTCGGTATGCGTTGTGAATCGAAATATACTTATCTAGGTATTTTTATAACCGAATTTATCTTCAAATTGCAAATGATTTATTTCATAGAATCTTGAACTTTGATAATGTGTTACTTATTTTTTAATTTGTAATTTGTTTTTTTATTGCAGGAAAATATATATATAAATGTAGGATAGGAAGCAGCATGAGTTTTATTTTATCCTACACTCTGTAATAGGGGAAAGTAGTTGAGAACTGGGATTGTGTTATAGTTTTATACAAAATCCCCCTTTGTCTTTTTTTTGCTATCCTTTTATGTAACTGCAGCTAGTTAAACTTTGTGTCTTTTGTTATATGGAACATATATAATATAGATTTGAATGTTTATGGTGTTTGTTTATTATTTATTGGGTAAATTACGGCCGAGTACCTCCTCTAAAATAAGGCAAAATTATGAAAAAGAACTCCGTGTTTGGGTAATTATAAACATCCGGTCAATTATGTGTAAAATTTAGTGGAATATTCTAGATTATGTGAAATATGCTCCAGTTTGTACTTATTTTACCCGGTTCGAGCTCCACATTTTGAAACAAGATGTGTCTCTTATGCTTATAAATATCGTATTGTGGTGCATCGGAAACTGCATTTATGCATACGAAACGGGATCTAGAAGATTCTGTTGAATTTGACACCACAAGAGTGGACGTGTAAAAAGATACATAGTTAACAGGATGGTTGTAATTACTCAAAGATGAGGGGTATTTTCGTAATTTAAGCTTATTTATTTTGAGGATAATAGTCAATTCAAGAAACATTATCTAGGTCAAGTGAATTCGACACAATTTGTTTGTTGTGTGATTTGTTGGAGACCACAGAAAATTGAAAGAATAATAGACAGAGGATAAGAGTGGAATATTACTTGGTTGAAGAATGTCACTGTTGTGAACAGGCTTTTATTTGAGGGTTGTTCTGTTTTATCAGAAATGGAATTCAGTTGGAATGTAACTGTCAAAAATTCAGTTGTTTTCTGGGAAATTGTAACTTGTTTATGTTTCTTTGTCTGAACTAGATTATTAACGGTTGTGAATAAACTATAAAGATTATGATAAGGAAGTAGCTCACTGTAGGCATACAATCTTGAAAAGAGAATATTCTTTTTTTCTGCCAGTATTGTAGCAAAAAAACATTCCTTCTGGTAAGAGAGAAGATTAGTGTTGATTAATTACCAACTAAGTGTTGTATTTGTCAGCCAGATTTACTATTTAAAATTTTAAAAAAAGAATGGTTAATTAAAAACGCCGTTGCCGGGGATCGAACCCGGGTCACCCGCGTGACAGGCGGGAATACTTACCACTATACTACAACGACTTGATGTTTGTAATATGGATTATTAACAGAACATACAAAAACAACATTTGCTAACCACTTCAGGAATTTGATTCAAACTGGATTTATTTCACACTCATAATATTTCTCTATTTATTCATCAAATTTCTTCACAATATGGTGTTTAATACTGTTGATATCTCAAATTTGAACGTGCATTCTTATTACAAAGCCTCTCATCTCATTACATCTTCAAACAATACAATAAAAACTAGATTACAGCTCTCACCACCTTCAAATACTCTTTTTGCATGTGCATGAAATAAAATAAAATAAACACACACAAAAATGACCTCTATACGAAGAAAGAAAAAAAAAACAGTGATCCCTTTTGCTCATTCATCCTCGACGAATCTGCAAATTCATCAACTAATACCGTGTTTCGAAAATGAATCGGATCTTCCGATATCGCCCCTCCCTTTTCCATCAATACTCAAATAATCGGTCAAAATCCTTTTCACACCAATTCCACGAAGAGGAAGCTTGCTGCTCTCGATATACGGTGACTTATCCACCTCAGCATGACCAATCAACTGCGAAGGCGAGAACAATCTAGGACTCGTAAAAGTTGTCTTCACGTTTTTATGACTAATCACACCAACCATCGATATCGACACGAGCTGATCCGAATTCTTCGACAAGTCATCCACATAAATCAGGTCATCGATTCGTGCCACAATATTGAAAGCCAGGCTCTCCAGTACTCTCGAGTATCCCTCCAATATTGATTTCCCAACATCCTTACCAAAAAAAACGTGTTTTTACTTTAATACAAAAAATTTCAAGAAAGACTAAGAATTCGAAAAGGATTGATTATATTATATTAGTATTAAAATTTAAAACCTTGTTGCATTGAATTTTGCTCGTGTCTAAAGTGGTTTGTGGTAAACCGGGAAAACGCTGCTTCAAGCAGAGTAGAAGGGTTTCTGCTCTGGACGCTAATAGTTCTCGTTTGTCTGCATCGATAACCAAATCCTTAACAATTTCCCACGATGACTTTGAATTGGATCTTTGTGTGGGGTAATGATTTAAAGGTTTCGAATTCGTTTTTCGTCTCCACACGTGAATTGTTGCCTCCACTCGATTGGCAATCTCTAAAGCATGATGCTCGGATGACAAATCGAGACAGTCGAGCAAACATTCGGGAGAATATTGGTCCGAATTAATGTAACGGTGGATAAGATCTCCCAAACTTGCTTTTCCATTCTGCAAGAAGAAAAAAAGTTATTATTTTTAATTAATGTAAGAAAAAGTTAAATATATACTTATTTTAATAAATACCTTTGGTAGAGCTTCTAAATACGATTCGGGTATATCCATATCAGCTAAAGCTGTACTGTTGATAGCCATTGCAGCTTTAAGGATTTGGTTCGTGGAATCCCGTCTGTGTTGCAGCATCTTTCTTGCATTTTCGGTGAGTCCGCCAGGTGGCACCCGAGGAATCGGAAGCCACCATTTGTCTACTTGACGTGGTAGAATCTTCCGGAAGGATGACGAAGATCCGGATCCAGATCCATCACCTTCTGGGGTTAATATCCCCTGCTCTACATACCAAAACTCCGAACTTTCGAAACTGTCCAATATTTCCTATACGAAAATAGGGCCAAAAACGAGTAAATCACTACAAAAATTATAAGTGCCGTCAAACGAAGAAGAGATTAGTATATATATATATATATATATATATATATATATATATATATATATATATATATATATATATATATGTGTGTGTGTGTGTGTGTGTGTGTGTGTGTGTGTGTGTTACGATTTACGACTTACGAGTAACATGTTGTCTAATTTGCATAATGCAGGGAGATTACTGTAAAGATCCGATCGGGGTCGCGAAGTCATAATCTAAATCAAGAATCGATTAAACGATAAGACTAACACTATGAAGTACCAATCGATGATATATCTCAATCGTTAAATAGTATGTACTTACCTCAAGTTTGGTTCCATCGGGAAATGTCTGCCAAGACGGTATCAACTCGACAATGTGATCACTAACGCAGAGAAGCCATTCCATTTCTCTTCGCCACATTGACTTTTTATCGGGTTTTAGTGGCTCTAGTCTCCAAATTTGTCCGAAAAGTGTAGCTAATATCGAATTAAACGCAAAAATCGTATATTAATCGACCAAGTTAGTAAAACGAAGATTATAACAACCATGGTTAGGAATTATAATGGTTACCGCAGAGATTGGTAATGGCATTTGATATAGCTAGAGCAGTGCAAACTCCATTGCCACAACCAGACATATCTTCACCGAGCAGCAGTTTTGCGAATCTTTCTTTCATCATCTCATTTTCTGTTATTACAAAAAAAAAAAAAAAGATTGATTAAAAACACAAACACCTGTAAATTACTAAATTAAACCCCAAATACTATATTAATTGAACAAAAAATAATCACCTTGTAATCTGTGGGAATGGGGTTTGTCCGTTTGTTCAGAAACCTCGGAGGTGCTGCAATGCGGGGAAGATGAAACCTCGGAGGACAAGAAATCAGAAATTGAACTGGTTTCTGCAGTTTCTTCTTCAATGGAGAAATTCAGTTGGTTCAACAGTGGTGTGGCCATTTCTGGGTGGGGGGAAATGGGTGAAGGGCAGTAGTAGAGAGAGTTATTTACGACCATGCCATCGAAACGAAACCTCGTACTGCAGGAAGAGGAAGAAACCCTGTTGGGGAATTTGGATTTGTTTTTCAAGAAGTTGACGGATTTTGAGACCCATGTAGAAGAGGGGTTTGGTTCCATGAGTTTCCAAGTAGTTCGGATTCAACCATCTTTGGCTCTGCCAATGGTCAATAAAAACTAGACAGAAGTAAAATGTGAGTGGAAATTGCAATAATTGCTCTAAGATAGTAATTGCTCTCAGGCACTACTGGAGTGCAAGAATGATGCCTGAATGTGTGTTTGTGTCTCTCTGTGTGTGTGTCTGTGTGTGTGTGTGAGAGAGAGAGAGAGAGAGCTCTAGAGAGAGAGAGAGAGCTATGATGATATAAGCACAAGATTCACGAGGAGACAAAGAATATAGGCAATGAGGCTCAAGAATTTAAGCGCCTTCAAAGTTTGGCTACAATTTGCTTTGTTGGGCTTTCCTTCAACAACAGGCCTCTCAAGGTGAAGGTGGGACCCACCCTCCCACAAAACACACACACAATATAATGTGAATGGTCCCTCTAAATTCCAAGGGAAGCTTCTCAATGAAAGCTTGTAATAATAGTAGAGCCAAAACAGAGGAGGACAAGTGAAGATGAAGTTTTTGTGTTTTGGATAATGGTGTACCATTTTCATTATCATATCTGTCACAATTATTACATTTCATAGTGCTAACAATTTTCATTTATCATATCAATATATATATAATAAACACTTGTATATATTAGGTTGCAGCAAATATAGAATCATAATAGGCAAAATATATATATTATTCACTTATGTAAAGAGTGAAATTGATAATTCTAGGGGTGGTGGTTAAAATTGAATTTTGCAAGGCATGTTAAGCTTGGACCACAGCATGTAATAAATTCAGGGGAGATGTCGTAATACAGTTGCAAAAAAAGAAGCAGTATTTTTCTACTTTACCAAAACTTTACTTGTAAGCGAACCAATATATTATTAGTACACAGTACACCATAGTGCTAGTAGTTCCAACAAACAAATATACCAGGACCAACGACTTGGTACATTTGTTTCGGGTTCTCTACCTTAATTTATCATTTAATCTGCTTCTTTTGATGTTTCAAAATGACAAATTTTGTCTCCGTAGCCGTTGACCTTTGGTTGGCTGGTTTTTCCAATGCACTGTTTTTAAACTTTAGTTACATTGGAAGTTGACTTGTATAGGATTGCCTTTCTCTATTTCTTTATTCTAATACGTTAAACAAACATATATATATATATATATATATATATATATATATATATATATAGTTTAATAATAGCGTTGATTAATTACCGAAGCTTAGGCCATATAAAATATAAACATTAGTTTTTGCTAATGGCCCAAACTTCTGAGTTTTAAACAACTGTAATGGGCTGTCCACTGTTGGCAAAAGCCGGAGTTGGGCCAATTTACACTACAAAAGTAACAAGGGCAAACCCCATTTGTCTTGTTCAATATCCTGATTATTCTCTTTCATTTTATTATTATTTTTTTTATCTTTTCAAAATAATTAATACTTTTTTTTTTTGATAAGTTAATAATTAATACTTTGATTATCACTATTACTTGATTATGAATTCCAAATACAATTACAATAATAATATAAAAATACACCCACTACACTCAAAACATATCCAACCAAATGAGATATTTTTAAGAAAGATATTTTATTAAGAACAATAATGCAAGACTTGGTAGGATAAATTATCGGGATAATTACACTTTCATCCCTTCAATTCGCACAAATTTCACATTTCATCCACCATGTTCACAAAAAAACACATTTTGGTCCCTCATGTTTCATTAATTTAACATTTTTTATCATTTCCATTATATTAATGTTTGTCTGTTAGTTAAGGCAATGATGAGCACATGTTGATTCCGTTAGTTTTAATGAAAATTTAACAAAAGGACTAAAAGTGTGATGATTTTTTTAAATATGATGGTCTAAATGTGTTTTTTATGAACACGAAAGACCGAACGTGAAATCTGTTCAAACTTAAGGGATGAAACTTTATTTTCCCACAAATTATCTGCATTATCCTCAGGCCTTTTCTGAAATTCAGATTGGTCAGAAAATATACACTCGAATTAAATGTTGCAACACCAAATATTTATGAATACAGTACCAAACATCTGATCAGACATTTATACAAATCATCCAAAAAAAGAGGCGGGGGGGGGGGGGGGGCAAATCTGCAATTTATTAAAAGCTGGATGGAGACGAGGAGTAATTTTGAGGATCAATTCTTGTGAAAATCTGGGTCCTTAACTATGGTTACTGGGCAGTTTGCACTTGTCATCACGTAGTTAGTCACACTCCCCAAGATTATCCTACATAAATATATATATATATATATATCACCATCATCTAATTAATTACTACTTCATAGAATAAAAAAATATTTTGGGATATTTATTTTATTTAAAAATAATAAAAATAATAATAAAAAATATATACCTCTTAATGGATGAGAGGCCCCTGCTACCCATAACCAGAGAATCCAGCTTCAAATCTTCAACAGCTTCACAAAGCTTCTCTCTCGCATCTCCCCAGTACAATTTCGTCACCACTGTTATCTGTTTAATCACCATTTTTTTTTTTTATTCAAATTGCATTCGAAAAACATTATTAAATACGAAATTTAAAAAAAAAATTGGATTTCAACGAAAACCTCTTTCTGTCTGGCAGCAGTGTCGAGAATGTCGAGAACTTCAATATCGATCGGAACTTCGTACTTCTTCATCACCTCCGGCTCACGAAACTCCACCAATGGAATTAGGGCTGCAATTAGCAATTAAAAACCTAATTAATTCAAAATCGGAACAGAAAATCCCCAAATTGATCGATTTATAAATTTAAAAAAAAAACATCAGATCGGAATCCCTACAAAAACAGAAAAAAGGAATTGTAAACATACGAGAACCGGATTTCGACCAGAGTTTGCTGCGGGATTCGTCGTGGGAGCTGGATTTGATGTGTAGAATATAGAAAGTGTCGCCTGAATCAGCTAAATTGTCGATTGACCACCGCAGCGCCGCTCTACTGCTCTTGGAGAAATCCATCGCCACCCCGATCTTCCTATCTTTCGCCATTTTTATGTTTTTTTATTTTATGTTTCTTCTTCCTTTCTGTTATGTTTTATAGGGAAAAAAGCATGAGTTGTTGCGTGAGGAAATTGAAAGGCAAAAAACAGAGTTGATCCGTTTAAGTTTGAACGAAATGTGATTTTAGTTTTGGATTATTCTATTCCTAATTTTACTTTAACCAGTAAATTCGAACAAATTATATTCCTGTTTTTATTAACTCCATTTTAATTGTAATAGTAATAATAATGAGGTTTTACCTTTACATATATGGTGGAAGTAAATTGGGTTGTAACTTGTGACACTGTCGCCATTAAGATAATTATATTATTATTAGTGATTAGTGATTAGTGATTAGTGATAATTACGCATGCTTGATTTATTTTAAAGGGTTTTAATATTAAATATTGGGTCACGATGTATTCGTGATCGAATCTACGTTTAATGTCTTTTGTTGCTTCCTTCTCATGTGTATCGATTTTTTTCACGAAATTAATAGGGATTTATTGAAACATGGAAAGTATGTTGTTATTTTAATAACTAAGTATAATTGAAGTATTTTTTTTTTTATTAGTCACGATAACCTATATTTTCAAGAGAGTAGAGCGCCGCTTGCATGGTATGTCGCAACTAGTTTCGGAGATGGTAAATTAGTAATTCGAACATATTAGTATGTAAAGATATTCGAATTTAGGTCAAATGACACTAATTTACTTACTCTGATTGCTAGCTATTTTTGATGAACGAAGGATTATTACTAATTAATACAATAATGGAATGAGTTATTGGAAGACATTTTCTCCTAAAGAAGTAAAATATAAACACGTGTTAGATGGTAGCCAAAAATATCAAAATAAAAAAAATAATTAAAAAAAAAAGAAAAAAAGAAAAAGCAAATCCGCGTGGAAATATTTTAGGTAAATTTCGCTCTCGTTCAATAATTCATAAATAACCCAAAAAATTAACTCGTATTAGGCAAAAAATGTCAAAGTTATAACTTAATGTGGTCATAGTCTTCTCAATTTGATTGAATTATTCCCACTAAGAATCGGTCACTAATTATGGAAATGGGTTGAACATGACTAATATAATTATAATTATGGACTGAACCTATTGGGCCAAGACTTGAAAAATATGTCTTACGTAAAGTTTTATCTACCGGCCCATCGGCCATCTTCTATTGGATGATATTAACCCCCAAAAAATTGGGTTAATTGCGAAACTTACCCATTTGTAATCTCATATTGACAAAAGAGTCCTCTTGTTAAAAACGTTCATCAAGAACACCCCTCTGTTGTGTTCCGCAAATTATAAAATTTATAATTTAAAGGATATTTTTGTTTTTTTGGTAAAAAATACACCCCAAATCGCACAATCAACGTGTGCAGTACATGATCAGCACTAAAGGACCTTATTGGCTTTCACTAATTCTATAAAGAGTTTCTTACTAATGTTTTTAATACAAGTATTTTTTTCGACAATTTGATATATCTGAACTTATTATTTAAAGTGTAATTAGCAAATACACTCGTTATTAAATTTGTATTTAAATTTAGTTGGCCAACGAAAATACTAGATAGATAATTAATTATTTGCTCCCGTTGATGAAACACAAAAGTTAGATCTAGATCTAAGGCGATTGATGAATTTCCATGTGCACTTTTTACCTTTATCCCATCACTGCATGCTACCTACTATACTATATATCTTAATTTACTGTTAAATTTGAATTTATATTCCAACTTTAACGTGCGATGGACTATATGCTATACACCTAGCATGGCAGGTACAACAACCGTTACTTTACAACGTCTGATCAATGCACTAATTAATTGTTTCAGCCTAAGAACCATCGTCAATATTTTAATTAATTAGGTCAACTTAATCGTCAATCTTTAATATTTTTTTTGTTTATTGAATTTCTGAATAATTAAATAGTTTTTTCCAAAATTTAAATTCGATGTTTTTTCCCTCTAACAAGCACAGAATCGTGTCGGCAAATGTAATCATTACAAAAAAACATGTTTAATCATAATCACATTACCGTTAATAGGACGTTAATTAATATTCTTGATTTGATGGGTATTTATTCATGCTTAAATCTTAATGATCTTTGTCATTAAAGGCTTAATCATAATTAAAGATTTATTTAATTAATTTAATTTTTGAGGCATGTGAGGAATGGTCCCTACATAATGATCCATTTTAGGTAGGGAAGCACATCAGATGCAAGCGAACAATTTCATGATCTGAGATATATATCATATTAGATTTAAAAAAAAAATTAATTTGGATTCCGTATATATATTTTAACTTTAATTTCTAAATAATATAAAGATTATCATGCAATGCACCGTCGGCAGAATCTAGTTATACAAATTCAATTTGTGGGACCCCAATTTTATGAATATTAAATTGAAAAGAAATTACTCTAATTCAGTGACATGATTTGATACTGATACAGAGAACATTGTTTCTATTTTGTGAGTTGTAAAGTTGATACGTATCAAAAATTTGGTTAATTGATATAATAAATTGTACTTGTTTACGTGTAGAAAATCAGACGCTAACGCTTATTTTAAAAGTAATCGGGGTAAACAGAACGCAAATTCTAGTATTTTAGTGCATTCAGCACACACAAAAGCCCGATTCAAAATGTGAGTAAAGGACAATAGTTATGTCGGTCCGACACTGACTAAATAATCTATCAAAAGTGTGATTTCTTACCAACTTGTATCCGAAGAATGATACAAAAAATCTACAATATTAGCCATTTCATTAAATATTCGGAAGAACCAAATTTAATGTAGCCCAGTTCAAATACTATCTGTCACTGGGCCATCCATTTAATACTTCTGGATTTTGGAGGGAAACCTTTGACAAATTTCTGGCCGTTCATTTATTATTTTTTTTATTCTTACTTGATTATATAATTATCAATTATTTTAATTTTTGAACAAATCGGTAAATACTTAATTAAAATAAATCAAGTTTTAAAAAAACACAACTAGGATAAACTATCTCCTTAAATAAGGTTAAATTATATTAAAATTTGTTATTATATTATTTTTTTATTTATTTTTTTGAATTATTATATTTTGAAAGTTTGCCTTAAACTTGATGAAAATGATGTTGGTGGATGGAGAATGGACAATAGTCAATACTAGTTCATATCTATCCACACTCTTTCGGCGCCGAAATTGCTCAAATTGCATTATATTCTTGCGGAACTAATAAGCAATCATTTTTTGCATTATTTAAAAATAAATAAAAATTGACATTTTTAGGTCACAAAGTTGGGCCCAAGCCCAAAAAGAAATCAATAAAAAACCTAACAAATATTTACTTGCATATATATATTTATCCTTTTACAGACTTGTTTCTCAAATTATTGATTAATTTACTTATTATAATTTTTTTAATCAATTTTATGATTTTATTCTTTATCATCCTTAATTTTATCAAGAAACCCACAATCAATCACATATGCGCACAACGTATATCTCAATTTTCTTGCAATATAATTCACAAACCACACGAGAGACGTGATAATGTTAAAATCGAGTTAGAAAGCATTGGTAAGATAAATAAATCATTTAAATCAACATTGATCGTGAAAATTTTATAGAAGGGCAATATATCAAAAGGAAACCATATTTTATAACCGGAGAAAATTCCGGTACAAAGTTAAGAGAAAAAAATATAAACTCCAAAACCGAAGCCGAAAATCGAAAATCGAAACCAAAACCGAAACAAAGTAATATAAATTGGCGTAGCCACCTGTTCAAATACGTATCTCGTATAACAACCCTACAAATCTTTCAATACCAACATTATCTAATTGCCGTTTGGCCTAGTGTCAATAATCGGCATCAAGAATCAAAATCAACCAAAAAAAAAATCTTTTATTTTCATAATCGATTAATCACCTTTTATTTTGATAAATAAATCAATTAATCACTTGACTAAAAAAAAACAATTAAAACAGGTTAAAATAAAATAAAATAAAATTAGACAATAGAGTATAAAGGCAACAAATGAGCAGTAAAATCCCGACAGGATTGGATTCCATTTGACTGGAATATTTCCAACATAAGTTTCCCTACGTTAGATCCCTTCGATTCAACTCTAATTATCATAGCATTTAAATTAAATCAATACTCATTTTTTTTTAAATATTCTAACTTCAAAAGTGGCATATAGACTTTAGTATTGTTCTTCTAACGATATTCTTCGTCTTACCTCAGTCAATCTCCAACATTAATAATATAGTTATTACAGATAAAAGTAATTCTTTTCTAAGTTATGTTACCATGAGTTACCCATCCAACATTAAAAAATAAATGGTTGTTGACCACATACACTATTTAAATTAAATATCATTTATTCCAATTAATTGAAACATTCATTCTCCAGGAAAATACAATTTCTTGTGGTATTCACAGTTAGTTCACCCGTTAAACTGTGTTTAATTACTTTAGTTAGTAGATTACTGTAAAAAATATGAAAAGGGCAATCTTGACATTTTGACCAACATGCGGTGGCAAAATCGTAAAGTCGCTTGAAATTTTTGGAAACCCTAAAAAAAAAAAAAGACCCGGCCCAGCCTCTCCCCCACTAATTGCTTACATGCAAAGCATAAATTGCCACGTGGCAATGGGTGCCGATAAATATCACGTCGTCAAGGCACCAATCACAAAGGCGCCAACACGTTGTCACCACCACCTTACACTACTTTCCTCTTTTTTTTTCCCTCCTAAAAAATTACACAATTAACCCCTTAATTAAAGGACTAATTCATCATTAATTAACAATAATTAAGTACTAGGACGTTATACAAAAGAAATAGAAAAAAACTGAAATTAAGGCGGGACCCACACACGGCCTCACATGAGAACCAAGTGACCGGTGTCAGAACCTCCAACCCCACCACCACCACTACCACCACCTCCTCCTTACCTGGCTACAACTCTTTCCAACTGTTTTTCCAAACTTATCTGCCGCCGCGCGTGACACCCACTCTCCACCGCCGCGCTTGTGGTGCTCCACTCGCTAGGGTTTCCACCGGCTGTAGTGTTCTACCCCCTTTATAAAATCTTCTTCCAGCCTCCACTCCTTCCTCTCTCTCTCTCTTCTCCCAATACTCTGACACTCTCTCTTCTGTCCTCGATAGTTTCTTTTGCCTTTTTCTCTCTCTACTTTCTCTCTCTCCTCTCTCTGTATATTTCCTCTGGGGCCCCGTAGATTTTTTCTTCAACCAGTTGAGTGGTGCCTATAATTAAAACTTCAGGAAGCAGCAAACCCCTCATTCGAAATACCAGGTTTTGTTGACGACGTGCTATATAATCTCTCTGTTTGCAAAGAGTTATTTAGCTTGAAATTTTGTGTCTCTCTCTAATGGCGGAAGAGCTCGACGACGGAGAGTTCTGGTTGCCGTCGGAGTTTCTGACAGACGATGACTTGTTGATGGACTTCAAAACCGACCATTTCCAGACCAAGAGGAGTGACAGTTTCTCAACTGGGTTTGGTATCAACTCGGATCTGAGTTCACCCGTTGAGTCAATCATGGGCTCCACCGAAACAGAGAGCGACGAGGACGATTTCCTCACCGGGTTAACTCGGAAGTTAGCTCACTCCTCTTTCCAGGACTCAACTCTGCCTACTGACTACACATCCAAGGTAACCTATCAACTTCTTCTTCCTCCTTTTTTCCATATCTGTACATGTTTTCGAGATATTTAATTTTAATTTTATTTTTTTGCAGGGAATAAAACTCTCTGGTTCGCCGCAGTCTACTCTGTGCGGTTGCAAGCCGGCGTCCAGCCAGAGCAGCCCAAACAGCGCTTCCCGTGTTTCAACGCCGCCGGACGAAAAAGATGTTGCAGGATGGGATTTGCTGTACGCCGCCGCGGGCGAAGTCGCAAGGATCCGCATGAGTGATGAAACGACACCGTTTCACTCAGCCAAGCTCTTCCCTCCGACGCTCAACCCTAACCCCAGCCCAATCGCTGTTCCCGTTCAAAAAAACACGAACAACCAAACTCAAACTCAAGCCCAGATTTCTTATCTCCAGTTTCAAGCAACTCGAGTTAGTTTTTCCTCTCTTTTTTTCATCACTTAATTTTTTAATTTCGTTTAATTAAAAAAATCAATTTCTAAATTCCTTTGTGTTTCAGTTTCAGCGGATGAAACAGCAGCAACAGATGATGAGAGATGGAGTTTGGAGGCATGGCGAAACGGAATACAAGTTTCAAAACATGAATATATCTGCTGAACCTGTAAGAACTCAAGGTCTATCAATGGCGGCCTGGCCCACTCTTAAACAGTCTCAACACCAACACCAACACCAACAGCAGCAGCAACAACCCGGTTCAGGGATGAGAGCGGTTTTCCTCGGAGAAACCGGTGCTAAAAAAGAACGAACCGGAACCGGAGTTTTTTTGCCCCGAAGAGTTGGACCCGACCCGACCCAAACCCGGAAAAAACCAGGTCATTAACTACTACACTAAAACATACCTTCCTACGCGCATTTAATTCTCTACTGTTTAGTATCATTAATTTTGATAACTACTTTTTATTTATAATATTCACATGGGTTTCTTTTAATTTAATTTTAGTATTCTGATTTCAGATCTGAATTATTTTTATTAATTTATTAATTTGTAATTTGTAATTAGCAGGTTGTTCAACAGTCTTATTACCAGACAGAGTTGTGCATGCTTTGAACTTAAATCTGGACACCATGGATTCCCAATCCCACCTCAGAGGCAACAGAAATTTCACCCAGGAATATGGTATATATATTTATTTATTTATATATATTTATATTTAATTTATTATTTGCATAGTTCTTGTAATAACTCCTCTGTATTGAAAACTTGCAGATGTAATCATGGCACAACAAAGAAGAAGTATTACACCACAGCCTGTAATGAATCAAGAACTCAGGCTTCCCCAGGAGTGGACTTATTGAGTTGACCAAATTAGTGGGAAGAAAGAAGAATTGTTACTGGATGATGGATTTTACAAAGGAATATATACTAGTATTATTTTTTTTTTTTATTAGGTGATTGGTTATTAATTAGCGTTATATAGTAAAATAGGATATTGGTTGTAGTAATTAATTAATTAAGTAGATGATGATGAAAATATGGTTTTATTAGCAAAAGTTTGTGTCAGATGGAAGTGAAATAAATTGAAGAAGAAGAAGAAGAAAACCGAAGGAAGAATGTTAGAAAATCTCGGGTTTATTTTATTCGGCTCGAGTTACAATGAAGTGGAAGATTAATTACTGTTAAAGAAAAATAAAAGGAGGGTTTTTTTTTATTTTTTATTATTATTATTTTTTCTTTTATGTGGGTAATTAATTACAAAAATTACCCACTAAGTATGTAGGTTTAATTAGTGAGCTGGGTTTTGTTTTGGTCTAAACTCTTAGCTATGTTATTGATTTTATTTGCTTGTACTGACATGAATAATCCCATTTTATGGGTTAATTTTAATTAGTGGTGTGATTAATTATTATTAAATAATAATTACTGTGTTAAGTGTAGTCAAAGCATGGGGGGAAGCGAAAAAAGCACTTGCAGCAGTACAGTGTGCTTTTTATTTAGCACCTTCTGGCACATGCTTTGGTACTCTGGCTTTTGACTGCAGAATTAGTTTTTCAGTTTTGCTTAGCTGGCATTTTTTTTATTTGTTTATTGTTTATTAATAAATAATAAAATTTTAAAAAATAGTATAAGATCCAAAGCACTAAAGCGTGTTCTCTCCGTGGGAATGCGTTCATTAGTCGGAGCAAATTAATAAATAAATAATAAAAATGAAAAATGACCCAACTTGCATGTTGTCTCTTTTATATGATGGTGGGAATTTCAAATAAATCTCTTTTGGAGGTACGCGAAATTTGAAATACTTTATTTAAATTTCAAATTGCTTTGCATTTCGATAGTATTCAATTTGAGGGAGTTTCTTAAAGGTGAAGGCATTTGATGTTTTACTACAAATGAGAAAATATCTTCCCTTTTGAGTTGTTTTCCTTGTACTTTGATGGCTTTTGGTGTTCGTATAATATAATTTATTAGTGATATTTAAACCACGGTATTTATATAAATTTAATAATACAAACTCATCAAAAGATCATGTAAATTTAATTTTTATAGAATAAAATTAATCGTCAAAGAAGTAAATCAATTAATAAATCCAAAAAAAAATTAAAAGTATAGAAACATGTAAAAATAATTAGAGATATATGGTTGAAAAATAGGAGTACAATTTTAGCTCCGAATTAGAAAAAAATATTATTAGAAATTTAGTATAAAAAAAGTTAATTAATTTTTTTTATTAGGATTGCCTATGGTTTATTTCATTTATATAAAAGATACATAAGATATAGTTTTTAATATTTAATTTTAAAATTATGAGATGGGCATGGGGGTTGTGATTGATGGGAAATGTTGATTGGGCCATTCCGCCGAAATTGAAGCCCACGCCATGTGCTTTTGCTTCCGGAAACACCCCTCATGCCCTTCCTCCAACCATACACACACTTTTTATTTACTACGTACATACTTTTGTGTACTATTCTATATTTTTATTTTTAATATAAAAGTAGGGTAAATTACAACCACACGAAAAAATCCCTATTGTTTGAATAATTATATCTATCCGTTAATTATAATTTTTTTTACACCTCCACCTTGATGGTGTCAAATTCAACATAATTATCTCGATTTTGTGAAATGTGCTCTAGTTTGTACTCGTTTTGTGTAAAAATACAGTTTATGATGCACCACAATCTGATATATACAAGCCAAAAAATACATATTATGATCATCTTGCTTCAAAATGTAGGGTTCAAATGGGATAAAACGGGTACAAAAGTGATAATATTCAATATAATCTCGAAGATTCCACTAAATTTGAAAACGGAATGGTGGACGTGTAAGAAGGTTTTATCCAAATAAGTAATTTGACTATACTTCAGGGGGTTGATTTTAATTTAACCATAACGGTATTGGGTAAATTAAATCTACGCCCCTGAAATATGTTAAAATAACTTTAAAGTCCATATAGTTAATAATTGCAACCACACCCCTGAAACAGTTAGCGGAGCCAAAATTTCATGTCTTGGGGACCGATATGCACTATATTTGTTTTCCATAGGCTCGTTAAAGCAACCATAAACAAAAAATTATAATTTTCATATAAAATATAAGAATATAAAAAATGTTGAGGAAACCATGTCACCCCCTAACTCTATGTTGTCTACATCACACTTTCTGAAACTAATAGCGTGTTGGAACCCTAGCGTAATTAATTATCCAATGCATTATTCCGTTAGGGTTTTTAACAATATTTCAGGAGGGTCACTGTAATTGTTGATACTATAAAGACCTTATTTCAGGAGTGTAGTTATAATTCACCCAAAAATATATTAGTGTGTATATTACTCGTCTCTTAGATGCAATTTTCTAATGAAATCTAGTGAACAAATACTTTTTATTTAATTTTTTTTTAATTTTTACATAAATAATAGGGATTCGAGACTTGGGCCCTATAGTCTTATACTGGCTCGGCCACTAATTTATACCATCGTGTTAATTTGACGTTGATGGGAGAAGCAAGTGGGTCTTATGTGCTCAACATGTTGCAAGATTTTTCGGATTTGGCCATCATCCGTTCGGTTTGTGACTTCCCACGATTGGTTTTTGCTCCTATTTAATATTTATTATTTATTTATTTATTTTTACAACTAATTTGATCCATAATTATAAAATTAAATTATATGACAGGTTTTGGGTTCTATAATTAGCCTTCAATTTAATTTGTCCCACGCGGTATTAAGTCATCTAGAAACTTAAGTAAACCAAAACCTTGAACAACTGAAAGAAAGTGACGTTTACTTAGGATTAAAATTGATGTTAACTGATGTTACGTTTGCAGAAGTTGACTAGTAGATACAAATGAATTTGACCAAATTATATCATTAGATTTAATCCTATCATTATATTGTATTAATCGAAGTTATAACTTTCTTTTTCGTCTAACTTCCAAATCGGCTAAACCAAATAATTAATAGTGTATTATTATATTCTGTTTTATGTAAGAAGAATCTGACATTTGCCAACATTAGAGTGGTTTTAATGTTTATTTTAATTTTTAATCCGTTTTTAGAAAATATATTTAAGTATTTAAAAAATTAGGTTATTCTTGCTTCCATGAGCTGCTTACCAACTATATCAAAACAGTCTTTCAATTAATTACGCCAACCTAGTTCAATAATTGTTAGTACCTATGTATTTTTCTAGGAGGATTAAATAGAAGTTAGGCCGTGTCTGCGAAAAGTCACTGAAAAGTGATTATGAGCTCAAAATCGTTTTTGAAGTGTTACAAGATAAATTATTGTTTTTATTTCTCTTAAAATAAGTTGTTTTAAGTTAGAGTATAGAAAATATCACCTGGCCAACTTCACTAAAATAAGTTGTTGAAAATTGATTTTTCATGAAATTTTGCAAACATTATCAACTTTTGAATTAGAAATAAACACTTATTATTAACTTAATTCTGAATCACCAACTTCTATTTTTGAAACTCAGAATCACCAACTTCTATTTTTGAAACGTTTTTGCAAACACCAACCTAATAATTATGATTGAAGTTGATATTAAATGCTTATTTTTAAAAATTGGAGGTATTTGCAAATATGCTAAAAGTCAACTTAAAATGAAAAAGCAGGTCTGATGGTTTTTTTGAAATTACAGCTTAAAACATCTTATTTTAAGAGAAACACAAGCAAACTATAATTTTGCCAACTCGTAAAAATAAATTATTAGGGCAAAGGAACTCATAATATATGTTTCTAAAAGCTATTATTGCGAAGACCACAATAATCATGTTTGTTAACGTACGCTAAAATGATTGGTAATTAGAAAATTCAATGTCTTAATTAGCTGAACAATACCGTGATTCCTGGCATAGAACACGGCTGGACATTACTTATTTCATTTTAATGAAATAATTTTTATTTTTATTTTGAATTTTATATGTTGACATTGTTTTATTTATAATTATAGAAGGAGGGCTTAAACTGGGAAATCAAGTTGCTCTTGGGCCCATTAAAATTGAACTCATACTAAGCCTATTATTGGGCCTTGTTGGGCCCAACTTAGTATACTTCTTAAAGGGCTTTGACTAAATTCTGTTAAGTTTCAGCCCAATTTGCATAATACGATTATATAAACCTTATAATTTCTATTTCCATTAAACTTGATAGATATTTAATCCTTTCTGATTTAACATAATTTCTAATTGTAAAAGGTTAGTTTAGAAGTTAATTTCCAATTTTAATCATTTGTTAATTATTAAATATAACCGATATAGAATTTAAAATCCAGTTTAATCTAAAAATCAATTATCATGTCATGTACAATAATTCCACCTAAACATGTGTATTACTGTGTTTTGCCTAGGGTTCTTCGCCATTCCACTGGTTAAGGAAGGAAAAAAAAATTGAGCTCGAGTAAGTGAAATTCGCTAACTGCAAACTGTAATCGCCGGAGAGTAAGTGACAATATGGCTGTAGTGGAAGAGCCGGAGCAAGAATTTAAACCTCAGAAGAAAAAACCAGATTCTGAAGATGACAAAAGGCAGGCCAATTTTACATTTTGTTATTTATTTCTTCTTCTTCTTTTTACTATTTTTTTTTTAAATTCGTTCTCTGAATTGATATTGAAATGTGTAGGAGGAAGAAGATTACGCCTGGTAGCTTGATGAAAGCTCTGATAAGGCCCGGAGCTGGTGAAAATACACCTAGCGACGGCGATCAGGTTCGTCACTGTTTTATTTATTCAGTTCCTTTTGCAGCAATCAGCATTTAACATATGCGATGTGCTAATTTCGTGCAGGTTATATATCACTGTACAATTCGTACACTAGATGGAGTTGTAGTTGAGTCTACCCGGGCTGAAATTGGAGGTTAGCTTAAATATATTATTATTCATCATGATTAAAATTTGTTTGGAGTATCATATAGAAAGAGGGAGATCCATCGGATTGTGTGCCGCACACAGTGAAATTCAGCTCGTTATTATGTTCGATTAGCCGTTTATCAAAATATTAGAAAGGTGTATAAGTTGAATTAGCTGATTCTGGAGCTGAAGATACTTATTTGATGAACTTGCTCTGCCTTATAATTTATACTTATTAGCGGGAAGCTTTCTCATAAGGCACTTCTCTTAATTTACAGGCAATGGTAATCCAAAAAGGCAGGTTTTGGGTAAAAGCAAGATTATATTGGGATTGCTAGAAGGCATTCCTACGATGTTGAATGGTGAAGTGGCGATGGTAAGTTTTGGAACTTGGTCTCGTGGATTATAACTTTACCCGTTTTCAATCTTCCGGATATGGAATTTCCTTTGTGGTTGCCTAAGTTCATCATATTTCATATTTTTTTTTCCAACTTCACTTTTACCAATATTCATGACAGACAGTTCATTGCATTCTAGGTTTTCTTTTTAATTCATTTGAGGTGTGTGGCCATCGATTAGCACTCGTTCTTATGCTCTTACGGCATGATTTGAGTTGAAAACTATGCTATTTCTTGCATGTCAGATAGTATAGAGAGTCACAGATGAAAATCGAGATTTTCTTTGCATTATTGTGCATGTTCTCTTATTTGTTTATTGACACGGTGTAGTCTCGTATCAGTTCAAGATGAAACCCGAGTTGCACTATGGTGAAGAGGATTGCCCTGTGTCAGTTGCCGATGGCTTTCCCAAGGATGATGAACTTCATTTTGAGA
>NW_012192977.1:1420889-1448433 GCF_000504015.1 Erythranthe guttata
GGGAAGATTGACCGTAGGTGAGTGAATATCGGGGATTCAAGTTCCTCGAAAGTGTTGAGTATGAGCGCGGAGGCGTTTTTCATTTTTGAGGCTTGTGTGATGAAGAATTGCAGGATACGATCTTCGGGGTCTAATTTGCAAATAGACGGAAGATCTCGGCTTCTAATGATATTTTCTAAACCTGGTATATAAGGAATTGGTTTGTCCACGTCATCACTTCCTGCTATGGGATAAACATTGAAAATTCAAAATTAAAATTCAATTAAAAAAATAAAATGAGTAAATTACATATACCGTCGGCCGGCGCCGGAATCTCGCCGTGTTGGATCAGTGTCTGGAGATGGAAATAAGTCCAAGTGCAAGTGGCGCTGTAGGTCCTGAAAGTGATGGCCGGAATCCCGAGCTCCGCCGCCGCGTCGATCGCGAAGGACATGATTCCGTCGGAGATGATGCACGCCGGCGCGTGGCTCATGGAGGCGATCGTGTCTTTGAAAATCGGTTTGCAGGAGGTGCTGGTGGAGAGGAGTAAGTCGACGATGGAAGGACCGGTTCTCGGGTGGTCCGGCGGCAGACCGTCGGGGATGGAGAGGAATTTGATCCCCGGGCAGCGGCGGCGGAAGGCGTGTTCTGCGGCGTCGATGCGGCGGTGGGTGTGCTCGTTGTTGACGAAGGTGACTGTGAAGCTGGCTTGGCTGAGAAGCTCGGCTAACATGAGCATCGGCTTGATGTGGCCTTGAGCTGGGAATGGTATGATGACGACATGAGGATATTCCATGGTAGCTGCTTTGGGGTGCTGCAACTTTATATTATTATTATTATATACACAAAAGATTGAGATAAATAACTTAATTGTTGTATAATTTAGTAATACTTTAAAATACAATATATCATAAATTAATATTTGACTTATTCGAAATTACTGGGGGATTCAACAAAATAATACGATGAAATTGAAATGTGTAATTTCAAGAATTATGCTGTATTTATAATATAATATGATGAGAAACTAATTAAAAATAATTATAAATTGTATAGTAGAGGATAATTTATTGATAAATATATCTGAAATGCTAAATCATACACTAATTATACCAAATAATGTACCTAACTAAAAATATTTTTTTTTCTAAAATTTTCTATTGTTGTTGGGGAAACTAAAAATATTTTTTCCCTAGACGACAATGCATAGCACATGGGTTGGTCCCACCATCACTTAATGATAAAAACACAGGCACGGACAAACCAATGCAAGCCCATAAGATTAGGCCCAATGGGTTATCTTTGTTAAATTTCCCAACTCCTTTCAATAGAAAACAAATTGGGCCTAGAAGTTATGTGATATAACTGATTCCTTACAAATCAAATTATATAATTATATATATATATATATATATATATATATATATATATATATATATATATATATATAATGTTTTTCTCGTAATGAAAAAACCCGCATTCAATCATACAGGGTAAAGAAAATTCTTTGAGAAGTGAAAAATGGGATAACATTTAACCTTTTTTCTCCGATTTGTAAAGAACTATTTGTTATCCCTTTAGCAAATAAGGAAGGGATCGCGCGCCTACAAACTTTATTACATATATTTATTAAAGTTAAAGTTGTGTTTAGGGCACGAATGCCTAAAACAAGTTTGGAATAAAATTAAAGCAATCTAGTAAATTATTACTCCATTTCATAAAGCAATCTAGTAATTATTGTTTCATGCAACAAGCGTGCTAGAATTATGGACTTTTGCCCACCACACGCGATACATATATAATTAGAACATATTTATACTGGAGCTTTGATTTTTCAAGAATTTCGGCATAATAACATGGGAAATAGAACACAACGAAGATGAAGTGGTTTTGCTGAAAATATAGATTATAGATCAACTATCTTTCTCCGTTTGCCAAATGATTTATATATATGTTGGATTTTAGGCCTAATGGATTAATTTTAATCCAACCCATTAACCGATCTTATATGAGGCGGCTCACTTGTTCGGTCAAATCACGGGTAGGCTCTAGATTTTCGATTATGCTCGTTGAGTTTCACCGACTGATTCAAACTGTCCACTCGAGTTATTTTACCTCTGTCTCTCTCCCAAAACCCCCTAATTTTTGATATATCTCTCTCATTATCGTATCACCGCATTGGATTCACCTTGGTATTTTTGGACGACACACCCGTTTTTATTTCTTTGCTTTAGAGACAACCTCTCTTTTCCATCTACTTAAAATGTGAAAGAGACACAAAACACACACAATTTGAGTACCAAAATTCCTTGTTTAAGTCTCTTTTATGTGACCGTGGATCAAAAAAACTTTCATTAACTAATTGCAAATCCCTCAAATGCCTTTCTATATCCAAAATAACAAAAAAAAAAAAAAAAAGGTCCCACAAATGTCCGAAAAATTCAAATCATATATGTATGAAAACATTTCTCTCCAACAACCTTAAAAAAAAACATAATAGAATTAAGCAATAATTCCAAGTAGGATTAAGCAATAATTGATGTTAAACAAAATATGGGTCCATTTGATATACACCCCTAGAATGGAAAATATATAGGGATAGGTCCACCCCTAAAATTCTTTCTTTGAGATACCCCCTGGAGATGCAAAAGTACTATTGTGCCCTTAAGTGCAATTTTCGCCCAATTGTATTCAGTATTTCCGCCCCTACATTCAGCATAATGTTGAACTGCATTTAGCATTTTGGGCCAGCATTTATCATTTTTATATATTATTTTAATAAAAAATATAAATTCTTATTTTACTATTATTTTTTATATATATCGTATTTTGTATTTTTTTAATTTTTTAATTTTTTTTAATTTTTTTAATTTTTTTAATTTTTTAATTTTTTTAATTTTTTTTAATTTTTTTAAAATTTTTAATTTTTTGAAATTGTTTAATTTTTTTTATTTTTTTTAATTTTTTTTAAATTTTTTAAATTTTTTTTAATTTTTTAATTTTTAATATTTTAATTTTTTTTGATAAATTTATTGTACTGAATTGACTATATATGACTACAGTATACCACAGTCATGTATAGTTATATGTAATCATATACTGTCTTTTTACCCCAAAATTAATCTAAACCAACAACAAAATTCACAATTTAATCTTGATATTATAAATCAACTAACCCAAAAATAATGAAAAAACACAATCACATGCATATAATCTTCAAAACATGAACACACATTACTATACATTAAAAAAACATAACATACATATAAATATATGTTACTACACGTGACTATAGTTATATACAATTATCTATAGTTATATAAGTGGCATAAGTCTGGAGTACTGTAGCATGAATCCAACTTCACAAAGGCACTTCATCGAATTTTATTCTCCGCATGTCATAAAATTATAATAAAAGCAAAACCTGCGACAAAAAAATAAGAGTTAAATAGCAAAATGGAACATGCGAGTTAGATTACATGAAAAATACAAAAAAAAAACATGATTTTTTTGTTGATAAATTTACTGAACTAAAATCGACTACAAATGACTATAGTATACTACAAGTCTTATATACAGTCATGTATAGTTACATGTAGTCATGACTATACATGACTACATGTGACTGACTATATATGACTGTATATGACTAAATATAACTGTATATTCATCTGATTCAAATTAACCATTTTAGTAACCACTACTCGTTAACTTTCTATTACAGAAAAATAAAGCTCTCACACATTAGGCATTTCAAATCATCTTCAAATAAATACTAAAAAAAATACATATGATTTATAATAAAAAATCAAATTACATGAAAACAACAAAAAAAACATGATTGTTTTGTTGATAAATTTATTGAACTAAAATCAACTACCAATGACTATATTATACCACAAATCTTATATATAGTCATGTATAGTTACATGTAGTATGACTATACATGACTACATGTGACTGAGTATATATGACTGTATATGACTAAATATAACTGTATATTCACCTGACTCAAATCACTCATGTAAGTAATCACTACTGGTTAAATTTCTATTACAGACAAACAAATCTCTCACACATTAGGCATTTCAAATCATCTTCAAATAAAAAAAAAAAAAAAATTATATATGATTTATAATAAAAAATCAAATTACATAAAAAATACAAAAAAAACATGATTGTTTTTGTTGATAAATTTACTGAACTAAAATCGACTACAAATGACTATATTATACTACAAGTCCTATATATAGTCATGTATAGTTACATGTAGTCATGACTATACATGACTACATGTGACTACCTATATATGACTGTATATGACTAAATATAACTGTATATTCACCTGACTCAAATCACCAATGTAAGTAACCACCACTGGTTAAATTTTCATTACAGAAAAACAAAGCTCTCACACTTTAGGCATTTCGAATCATCTTCAAATAAATACAAAAAATAAATTACATATGATTTATAATAAAAAAAATCAAATTAATCCAAAGAAAAATATTTTAATATTAATTGTTCATAGATCTTAAAAAACATAGTAGATCTAGTTTTTTTTAAATAAATACAGTAAATATATACGAATCGAAAACCACCAATTCCAGATCTAAAATTCACCATTAGATCTGACACAATTTAAAATTTTCGAATTCAGTTTGTTTCATAAAAAAAAATAATAAAATAAGGTGAAATAGTGATAATAATTCAGATCTTCGAAAAATAAATTAAAAATGGATTGGCATTCATAAATTAAAAAAATAACTTAAAAAAAGTGAAGTGAATTAGTACCGAGTTCAAGACGGTGGGAGGAGCAACGACGGAGCACGGCAGCAACAACGGAGCACGACGGAGCACGGCAGCACGACGGAGCACGACAGCACCACGGAGCAACGGAGCACGACTGAGCACGGCAGAGCGCCAGAGCAGCGGAGAAGGTGAAGTGACGGAGAAGGCGGAGCGACGGAGAAGCGGAGCGACGGAGAAGGCGGGGAAGCGGAGAAGCGACGGTGGGAGGTGAGAGAGGAGAGAACAAGAATTTTGAGAGAGAGAGAGAAGAGAAACGTGGGAAAGGGAGAGAGAAAAGAAAACGGCCGTGAGAAGGGAGAGAGAAATTAAGGAGAGTTGGTGAAATTTAGGGTTTTAAATTGTAACTAAAAGGGTAAAACTGGTATTTCAATTTGTCTAGGGGGGTCTATCGAATTAAGATTAAAATTTGGGTTTTTGACTAGCAAAGAAAAATCCTTAGGACATTTCCCTATATATTTTCAAAACTAGGGGGTTATCCTCATTTCCCCAACAAAATATATTGCACATGAAATAACGTGTCATACGGCCCCATCAATTCTAATTAGAAATAACCAATTGCGATTTAAAAAAAAAAAGAAAGTCCAAAAGGCCATACTGACAATGACAAAAATCATCAGTAGGTACCAGCCCAACACGAAAACAAGGACAACTTGTTTGTCAAATATATAATTCATTTATTTTTATTTTTTTTTATTTTCTAATAACCCGTGAAAATATTTTCCAGTAAAAGACAAATTTTCCTATGTGGTTTCAAAATAATACTTAATAAGTATGTTGTTTTTTTTTTTGTTTTGTCGTAATAAAATATGTAATGTTTTGAGATAAAAATATGCTTATTGATTAAGATTAAAAAGAAATGCATAATTTTGTTCTTTATTAGGTGATGTTTGATTTTCTTTTTTGGCTTATGGAAATTCAACTTTTACCTTTACTAATTTTAATCCATAATTTGAGAAAACTTTTGTATAACACGTTTTTCGTGCTTAAGAGGTATTACGTTTAAATCCAATTTTATAAATTAAATTGAGTTATCATAATATTTGCAAACACCTCCGACTTTCCAAATAAATAATTATCCACCAACCTCTGCTTGAGGATAAACTTTTGTACACACCACCTTAAGATTCAAAATAATCGAATAAATTTCAAAAACAAAATTGCCCATACATACAAAATATAAACAATTTTGTTGAAAGTGAAATCCAAGTTATTAAAAAATAAAAAAAATAATAATAATAATATTATTTTGTTTTGAAGGGAAAAAGAAATCCAAGTTGATAAGGTGAGAAATGAGGTCCACAACCGCCTCACAGGCCGTTCCAAACAAATTGACCCTACTGAGATCCATCAGACTGGTTTTAATCTGGGCCCCACGATCAAACTGGCACTCGATGCAAATAAAAGTAAAGTGGGCCTCCCATTTGGGCCCACATGCCCTTATAAAATAATCTGCTGTGACGCGTCGGCGCCTCCGCGCGTAATTATGGCCACACATCTGTTTCCACTACAATCTCAGCCGTTGGATCTTTTCAGAAAGCGAAACGCCTCTTCATTAACACTCTCTCTCTCTCTAGCAATCTCTCAGTCGGTTTTACTACTCACTGCAGTGACACACACATTTTGTTCGCGGGGTTTTTACTTTCTCTCTCTATACGTATAGATACGCACTTGCATCAATGTGTATCTATCTCTAGGACTGTTCTTTGCTTTCTTCCCCGGCATCGAAGATTACGCTTCCTCCGATTCTAAGAAGATTTCTTCCTTTTTCTCTGAGCCTGTAATTCCTGCAATTCCTTGCTTTCCGTTCAGTGTAGGTTCGTCTCTTTATTATATCTTATTTGTATGTATTTTTCTCCTTTCTCTTGGGGCTTTTCTCTCTCTAAAACAATTTGTGTTCGTTGAATATTTTGGTTTTCATTTTATTGATTTTTTTTTTCTGCTGTCGGTGTTATTTTGAGCTGGTCTTATTATGAACTAGCTGATTATTGAAGCGAATTAGTGCTAATTTCTACTCCAATTGAACTTTAAATTGTTTGGATCTATGTTTCCCGATTCGGATGTGAATGCTTAGCCATTTGATTTGGGATTTTTCGTGCTTTTAGCTTACTCTTCCGAATCTAGTCCGAGAAAAATAATTATTTGTCAATTCGGAATATGAAATTACCAAATGTGGGTATATATTTTAGGTTTTCTGGGTAGCACTGCCAAAATACTGCGTTGCTGAGTTTGTTGTATGTCAGAAATTGAAGTTTGCTGTGCCTTAGATCCATGGCTTCAATTTAGGAGTCTGGGCATACTTTTAATTTTCAAGTGATATTTGTCTGTTCATTGTACAGTTTCCATTACATTATTTGTGTATAATAGGTAGTTTTAATTGCTCTTCTTTGGTGTTGGTGCATTATTTTCTTGAAAGTAAATAGCAGCCACTCCTAATTACGAGTGCGCATTTCATGCTTCGATGTCTTAGATAGATGTGGTCTGTAGATAATTTATTCCCCAGTATGTTGTTCGTTCCTCTTTTATTTACTTATGTTGTATTGTTAAAGTGATTTTAGTTTCAACTCTCAGGAAAAAAAAAAGAGGAGGCATCCTTGAAGCACTCATCATATTGGAAGTTCCATTGAGAGCTACTACAACTTTAATTTCCGACTGCCCAACGGAAGAGTGAAGATGTAATAGAACACCATCTAGCATGAAAAACTCAGTCCTCTAAGTGTAGAAACATCTTATCGAGACATGGGACATGTCTTAAGGCAGGAGAGATATTTCAAGCAACAACACCCCTCGGATACTGCTGTTAAAGAAGAAATTCCATTACCGCGGACAGATAGAAGGTCATCATTTCAAGACAAACATAAGGTTGGACCTTCGTTTGGCCAGCCATATCTTGATCCGAAGTATGAATTAAGACAGAGTGCAGGCACCGAAAAAGTGGCCCATTCTAAATTTTCAGAAAATGAGCTCGTCAAGCACATGTCGAATTTACCAGGCTTTCTCCAGCAAGTGGAGAAGGATAACAGCATTCAAGAGAAGGCACTGAATTTTGGTGTTCTTGATTGGAAGCGTTTAGAGAAATGGAAGTATACTGAACGTATGCCTGGAAAAAATCCCAAGAAAACATCACCAACCAGCAATTCCGTACACACAGCAAATGGACCACCTAAAATAGGTCCAAACTTGAGAAAGCTGCCACCGTCACATGGTCGTAACCCAAGTTTGTTCTACTCAGGTCAACAGCCAATACCACAAAATTCACGTTTTAGTTCACCTCAGAAAAGACAACCTCCTCCTCTCAGTTCATATCTCAATTCATCGAAGGAAGAAAAATATGTTGAGCAAATCAAGACAGTTCCTTCTTACAAGGGGAGTTTTTCTGAGGAAACTGTGTACAACACCAAGAGGAAGGATCGAAAGAGGGAAGTAGTGTCAGAAAAAGAAGCCTCATCGTCAGAGCATGGCAAGAGCAAGGTTTCTATTCTTTCACATAACAAAATTAAGGCTCGTGGAGAAAAGAGTGAGATGAGATTCGATGAAGGAAAAGTTACTTATGAAAATATCCCTGACCCGCAAAATATTGTGCTCCTAGTACCCAAAGATTTTCCAAAGGCTAGTTCTTCGGAGAGTTCTCAGTTTACAGAATCCCGAACCTCAGTTGATGAGCAATTGGTAGAAGTCACTGTGAACAGATTGTCTGATTTCTTCTCTCCTCAAGAATTTTACTCTGGAGAATTCACCACCGATATTCCACACTCATGTCCGCTGCCTGCTGGTTCTTTAGAGCCAAAGAACTTGGTAAATTCTCAGGCAAATGACTTGGATATTTGCCCAAATGCTAATAATGCCACCTCCATAACATCTGAAAGCAAATGTTCTGTGATGCATGAAGAAACTGCTAGGCCTTCATCTCTTGTCGAGTCTTCTGACAGTAGAAGACCTGACATTGCTGGACATCCCACTGTGAAAGGAAGAGCTCCCTCTCCTACAAGGCGCTTCAGTTTTAGTCTCGGAAAGATGAGCAGAAGTTTTAGCTTTAAGGACAGCTCAGAAGTCCCACAATTGAGTTCGACATATACTGCTGTCAAATCAGGCCCAGTTAAGCCCGAAGTGGATAACCATAACAGAGGGAGGTCCAGCCCGTTAAGAAGATTGCTGGACCCACTGCTGAAGCACAAAGGACCTCAATCTACTGAGATTGTTAAGCCGCTTAGTAGAAGCTTGCACTCCACGACTAACGGCACCACCAAGGGCTCAACTTTGCAGGCTCTTTTGCAGCTAACTTTGAAGAATGGACTGCCTTTCTTTAAATTTGTGGTCGATAATAGCAACGATATGCTAGCAGCCGCTGTGAAGAGGTTGCCAGTACCTGGGAAGAGCGATCCTTGCATGGTTTATGTATTCTACTCCGTTCACGAGATCAGGAAAAAGGGCATGAAGTGGATGAATCAAGGATCAAAGGGTAAAGATTGCAACCTTGGTTATAAGGTTGTTGGTCAGATGAAGATTTCGAACTCTTATTACCCGAAAGGGAATGCTAGAGATTCTAGTGTTTGGAATGCAAGGGAATGTGTAATGTACGGTGCTGATTCCTCAGGAGGGCTAGTGGACAAGAAAACACCTGAATTTGTACCGAACAAGGAGATTGTTGCCATAGTTGTAAAAAATTCGAGCAGAAACAGTAACCAATTTTGTGAAGAAAGGGAGTTTTCAGAGTGTGCATCTCCTGTAATATTTGGCACAGAAGAAAATAAAAGCTCTAATGGAACTGTAGTGATACTTCCTGGTGGTGTTCATGGTGTACCGGTTAAAGGTGCACCTTCGTCATTAATTAGCCGATGGAGCTCCGGTGGATCGTGTGATTGTGGAGGGTGGGATGTGGGGTGCAAGCTTCGAATACTTTCTGACGATATAAAAAGTAGCAAAAATCTCCCAGATATTGATCATTTTAATCTTTTCGCACAGGTATGTTTTATAAATGCTTCAACTTTTCAGTTTTAACCTCTAATTCTACGAATACTTTTAAATGACTATTTCAATAATGCCACTTCTTATAGGGTGGAGACGAGAAGAGCAAGCCCGTTTTCAGCTTGAAACCGTTTAGCAATGAATTGTACTCCATTGAACTGGATGCATCGGTTTCTTTGCTAGAGGCATTTGCTACATGTGTGGCCTATGTCACTTGTTGGAAATTCCCTGAAATCTTGGATACGTTGTCTGAAGGAGAACATTTTCAAGAAAACATTGTCGAGACTGATATTAGAAGAACAACGAAGATAATTCCTACAAAGTACGTGACATGCCCGCCGTTGTCTCCAGCTGGAAGGATCTAATTTCTAAAGACCGAATCATGTTGTTAGCGTTTAGATATTTGTTTTTCTTTTGAATTACTGTGACCACATCTATATCTCGAAGAGAGTATGTTGCTGTCATTAGTCCCTATTTCGTTCTATAATAAATTTTAGTTGGGTGGAAAGTGATTAGTAATGGCTCTGTAATCTTGTAAAGCTTTTCTGCTAGTGCAAAAAATCTTGCATGACTTCTATAATTTTAGTATAACCTGCTTTTAATCTGTATAACTAGATTTTCTTTCGGACAAATTTTCCTGCGATTAGTATAAAAATATTACATGACAAAAAGGACTCGTGCATTACAGAGTTGTTGAGATTATTACATTCTTGATTTTCAGAGATCAACATAGGAAGCATGATGAATACATATAAACCACTGACCATCAACTCTCTCGAAAACATTAGTAGCAAAATGTCTTCCCCAGCTACTGCCCTTTGTCTTCACCATTTCAATGCAGGTCACATAACCCATATCGCCTCTCACGTGAACCTGAACATCTTTAATCTCGATTTCCAAAGGGAATTCATAGTCCGCCCACACGAATTCCCAACTCCCCATCACAAGATCGTAGCCCGATATTCCACTCACTCCAGGGTGCACAACACACACATGCTCGCCCTTTGACCAGAGAGATTGCATAGCAGCTAAATCGCCGTTTCTGAATGAGTTATAAAATCTTGCATTTGCTGATAGTACTGAAGCTTTGCTGTCTTCTTGGAGAAGTTTCAGGCTATCCCTGATTTTTGCTGCTTGTGCGTAGTTCTCTTCTTCAATGGCTGTCTGTAGTTCACGCTCTAATGTTTGTTCGTTCAGTAAGATGCTTTCGCCACTCGAGAAGGTTCCGCCGGATTCTTCTTTTGTAACTTTGCATGAAACCGACGAGCGTGATCTAGATGCTACTGCTCTGAAAACAAAGTGAAGAATTAAGATGTGTGTGTATCTTACAACTAAAAGCAAAATTGGAAACAAATAAGAAAAAGGAAATCCAGAAAACAAGATTGCACTTGACAGTATACCTTGAAGTTAGGCCTCGGAGAAAAGGTATAGAAGTAGCTCCTACTCGAGAATTTCCACTCAAAACGAGATTGCATCGCTTCTTTGGACACATATTACTATCAATGAAGGAGCTTCGTAAATGTGCGCGTTCTATAGTATCCAACATTACCTACAGCCATAGTTATCATACAAAATCAGATTCAGATGGATCTTTTGAATATTACCTAGATTACTTGGCTCATGTTTTTCTCACTCAGATAGGAAACAATTCAAAGAACAAAGAAAAAAACCCCAAACAATTCTATTCCGATGTTAATAACTACTCAAGGGGAAAATACCAAAAAAAAAAAAAAAAAGAAAAAGAAAGAAGCAAATTAAATTCAATAGACCTCACACATTGAATTCAATAGTTCTCACCCAAGACATCGAATTTAATGTTTTCTCATGCATAAAACCCCAGTCCTTCCAACTACCAAGTCAACAGATTATCGCAGATAACTCGATTTACATACCCAAAAAAAAAAAAAAAAAAAAAAGGCAAAATTGAAAAACAGGAAAATAAAAATAAAAATAAAAATAGAAATACTCACAGTATCAATTGCATGCCTGAAGAAACTAGGTTTCCGAATCAGGCGACACGAGAAATGCATCGCGGAAAATTTGGCAGCCTCCATTGCAGAAAGTATCTCACCAGCTGGGAACAAAGGAGAAAATTAAAGAAATGATTGCAAAATAAAGCGCAACGAAATGCAATGCAGATCCATGGTTTTGTTGAAGAAAAAAATAATAAAAAAATCTGGAAATTTCATTGTTTGATAAGGAATGAATTGCTTACTCTGTTTGACTGGTAGGAGCGATCACAGAACAGAAGAATGATGAATGATGAATGATGATAGACTTTGGGGGAAAGTAGCTGCACGCACGGCTTTGATTTCTGGGAGACAAACCTTGACCGTTGGATTGCTCTGGCGTTTTTCTGGGCTGGGCTATTGACATGAATATAGATCATACTAAATTTGGGCCATTTAAATATAAATTTTAATTTGTGAAATTGGGCTTGTTTGGATCTACATAAAAATTTTGGAAAATTACGGACAACCGGGTAAGGTTAAATTACGAAAAAAAATCCGTCTTATTTGAGTAATTACAATTACCACTTAATTATGATGTTTTTTTACACGTCCACCCTTATGGTATCAAATTCAGCATAATTTTCTAGATTTCATGGAATATTCTCTAGTTTGTACTCGTTTTGTGTAACAAACAGTTCTTGATGCACCACCATACTCTAATGTTTACAGACCAATAGACATATCTTATAATCATCTTGTTTCTGAATATGGAGATCGAATGGAAAAACGGGCACAAACTTGAGAATATTCCACATAATTTAGAAGATTTCGCTAAATTTAAAATCACAAAAGTGAATGTTTAAGATAATTCAAAGTTGAGGTGATTCTAATTATCTAAATATGACAGATTTATTTTCTTAGTTTAACATTTCCAATCTTTAAATTAATTTTATACTTTCTATTATTATTTTTCTGATACGGACGAAATAAATATAATACTGGAAAAGTCATAGTGCGTGCATCTCGATAAAATGAAATATTGCAATTTGCAAGTGTAAAATGGGCAATGTGGTCAATATATAAATAAAATTCGTCGTTAAATTAACAACAAGGCAAACAAGACCAGGTGGTGTAGGGTGCGATGGCGCCGTGGGCCCCACCAGGAGACTGGGATTAATTAACCGGCAAGGGTCAAAACTCAAAATCCGATATATATATATAAATAAAAAATATATATAATATATAAGAAGATCACCCTTCTTCGCCCTCACCTTCTACTCCCTCAATCCACTCTACTCCCTAAATTCTCTTCCCATCTTTTTCTTCTTTCCTTCTCCGCTATTTCGCGCTGCTTCCAGATTGGATTCTTCTTTTCTTTCGCATTCGGTGGGCGAATTTCATTTATTTCTAACCTGCGTCTAGATTCTGCATCAATTTGTCGATTGATGCGACGTCGTTTTTAGGATTGCCTGATGGAATCGATCTGGACGCACAATGGCGTCCCCACCGCTTCGCATTTCATCTTCGCTGTCTACTTCGCCTTTGCGTTCGTTGCTGTCAGGTTCATTCTCGACAGATTCATCTTTCGTGTAAGTTCTGAATATATTATGCGCATGTTATTATTTGTCAGGTTTTTATTTCTCAGATTGTTTGTTTGTAGATGGATGTGTGTTAAAATGTGTGAAATGGTGTCAATTTTGTTAGAGCGTCTGTTTGAAGATTGATAAATGGCGATTGCGATATGCATCTTAGTGTTGTGCGATTGTCGGTTATTTAATTGAAGGTTCTCTGATTCGTTAGAGAAACGAGCTTATGACTTGATTTTCCTCGAGAAATTTGACCAAGGTAGAAGAAATATCAATTATATTGATTTTTCGAGAGCCAGTGTGTTTGAGGAAGTGGCGTTGTTTATAGAATGTCCAGAACTCTATCTGATTATGTTTATTCCAACTCCGGCTAATGTCGTTAATTTAATTAAATGTTGTTTAAACAAGTCGGATATGTTTATTCTCACTCCGGTTAGTATAGTTATAGATACAATTAGCTATTGCGTGGACAAGACGTACTGCATTTTTTCGTGTCTGAATAGTGTTATTAATAAAATTGGGTAAAGTTATTGGCATACTTTTCCACACTCATGGTCACTATGATAGGTTTTTCGGTACATCAGTTACACTTTGCCCTTCTGCTTTTTGTGTATGAAAATGGTTTGAATTTGGAAATATTCTTCAGATCACCTTTCTCAGTCCTTTGAGATATAGAAATAAATCTATATTTCAACCCCTGGCATCGAAAATATAATTTATATGATATGTTTCTTGGATGATGAATACCCCTACCCATGATTTAGCGAAAACTTCATATCAGATGTTATGGCGTGGCACTATCATTACTGGATTAGGGAGATGATTATATTGCACTAATACCAGATAAAGAGTTCTCTAATTAACTTTGTATGAAAATAAGGTATAATTGGAAGCTGGAACTATACTGAGTCCTTTTTTTTTACTGATTTACTATCTTGTATTTCAGCTTTGCGGAATATTTTCTACCTGGAGATAAATGTTCATGTTTATTTTGTAAACAAATCCTTATAAGAAGTCAAGATAATAAAGAGCATGTTTAAGTATTATCCTGTTAATATGATTGCTCTTTGGAAATAACTTCCATTCTCACAGTCAATTATCTATTCCAGAGGCTGGCTATCTGGTTGTTGAGCAGAGGTACTGCTCAGCTGAAACTTAATGACGAGACAAGGGCAAAAATAGCGAAATGTACAGAGTCAATGTGGAAACTTACATATTATGCTACTGTCGAGTTTTGCATTTTAGCGACTATCTACCAAGAACCATGGTTTATAGATATTAAGAAGTATTTTACAGGCTGGCCTGATCAAGAGCTAAAGTAAGTTTTTATATCTCACTACACTTCTCCTAGCTACAAGCATGTGACTCTTATATTTTGTTTTTCTCGAGTGAGAAGAACACATCATCTAGTGGTCGACATGAACGTTTTTGCCTGTTATTGTTTGAGTTTTTATCTTTAACGTACAACAAATGCAATTTTCTTGTTTTAATTGGCTAAGGACTTCAGCAGCCTCTTACCTTTTAATTGTCTAAGGCCTTCCCAGTATATTTTAGTGTATGATGTCTTTACTCTTTATATCTTCGTATGTTTCAGTATGTGCCACAGAATAACACATTTTCTTGATTGTGCTTGTTTAATGATGTGATTGCAAACCAATGCACAAAAGCTGCTGTAGTTATGTCATTTGAAATGATTCACCTACATGGTGAGGATAATAAGAACATATGCCTTTTAATGCTTCTTATTTTTGTGTCATTATATTTTGTTACTTCCAGTGCTTCAGTTTTTTCCTAACTTTTTGAAGATAAAGTAAAAAAAAATATCACTAGGTGGAGGCAATGAGTGCCTTTATGTGATTCGGGCCAAACAAATATGGTCTGGAAACTGAATGTTATATTTCTCATGCAACAATTTGAAATGATTCACGTAAATTTTCTCATTGATGTTTTTAACAGTTCTTGCCCATGCATTCGGGGAAAAATTGCTTCCTGAATGACAGTCAATCTCGAACTACTTTAATTTTTAGAGAGATTGCTAATGCAGCATGCTCATTTCTTCTGATGAATCATACTCTAACTACATTTAAGATCTTCGAATCCTTGCTCATGTAGTTTGTTGGGATGGTCTTCTATGCATTTTCCATCTTTTTAGCCATGGGGGCTCCATGAACTTCAGCATTTTGCATGTCTATACACTGTTTATGAGTTGTTTGGACCTAAATTAGCATTGTTTAATTATTTCAGGCTTCCCTTAAAACTTATCTACATGTGCCAATGTGGGTTTTACACCTATAGCATTGCTGCCCTCCTTGCTTGGGAAACACGACGAAAGGATTTCTCTGTCATGATGTCTCATCATATTGTTACTGTGATCCTAATTTCTACTTCATACGTCACAAGGTATTTTTTGGTTCATCTACCGCTTAAGATTTCTAAAATATTGAGATGATTGTTACAAGGTTTTGGTCAATTAGTGAAGAAAGTGCTTAAGATTAGCAGTTGTGTCAGGTTTCTAAAGGTCATGTTTCTGTGCGCTTCATAAATAAGAAACCCTTGAGAAGATAGCTATCACTTTTCCCATATAACAATTCATTTTATCTCATGCATAGGGGAATTCCTTGAGATTATGTCTATTTAATATTGTTAATAATATGTAATTCATTAGTTCACAATGAATTTTACTTGATAGTGCTTGGACTTTTTGGTCAAATCTTATGCTGTTTTGTTTTGTTGTCTTGGAAGAACCTAATAATCATCAAGAATTATTACTTAAAAAATCCAAAGTAGGTCCTTGCTGTTCATAGTATATACAACTTCTCGTACTGTTAAAAAATGTTTATTCAATAAGATCATTTTCAGCAGTACACTCAAGAAATTTGGCTCACTGGGTTTGTGTATACAGCCGTAATCTTGCTTAAACATTAGGGGATTCAAGATAGCACGATTAAATTTGTATCATCATATATGGTGTGATATCTAGTAAAAAATTATGAAAAAAAACATTAAGCTTCATAAGATCTACTGTCTGTTCTTGGAGCGAGTTTATTTGAACTCGGTAATTACCCTCTTTTTCTTGGTTATGCTAATTGAGAAAGATTGATAACTGTTATGAAAATGACTGACCACTAACTTTTTCTGGATATACTTGTTAATCTTGAAAGATACACCTCTATGTATAAAAGTGAAGTTATTGATGGAGTATTCGTATGTACTTTGCACAGGTTTTTCCGAATAGGGGCAGTTATTCTCGCACTGCATGATGCCAGTGATGTATTCCTCGAAGCTGCTAAAGTATTCAAGTACTCAGGGAAAGAGTTTGGGGCTAGCCTGTTTTTCGGTTTGTTTGCTTTATCATGGGTTTTACTAAGGCTCATATTCTTCCCTTTTTGGGTCATAAGATCGTCAAGGTAGGTTTTCAAATGACGAGTATGTGTTTTCAGATTCTACGCTAGTCAATTTTCTCTAATCACGTTTCTTGTTACTATTCCTCAGCTACTACTTATGCGAAGTCTTGAACCTGTCAGAAACATACTCCGCCACATTGTATTATCTCTTCAATACAATGTTGTTGACCCTGCTTATTTTTCACATTTACTGGTGGATTCTCATATGCTCAATGATCACAAGACAGCTGAAAAATAGAGGACAAGTCGGTGAAGATATACGTTCAGGTCTGTATCTTTTTATTTTTTTAAATCGAGCATAATTGGCGTGCTTTTATATCTGTTACTAACACGTGTCGATTTGTCAACAGATTCGGACGATGACTAGTTGGAAATCATCTTCTCTGAGAGGTATGTTAGCTCGGTAAAAAAAATCGTTATGTTTGCGAATGATTGGCTTATTCAATCTGAGAATTTATATTTTTCAGTTGTTGTAATAGGAGAAAGATAGGAATTTCTAGCATAAAGATGAAGATTTCTGCAATTTATGTCGGACTAAAAACATAAAAAAGAAAAGAAAAAGCTCCATGTAAAAATTATAGGTGCTTGTATAGTATTTCCTGCTATTAGCATCAATGGAAATGAACGGAAGATCTGAACTAACCGGCATCTATTCTTTCCTTTCATCGTTTATTCGTTACTTCTGTTTCACTGACCTTGTGGGAGATATTTCATATTCATTTTTTGCAGGACTTAAAAATTCCTTTCACACAGACCAAAATGTCAATTTCTAAAATAACCTTAAACTAAATAAAATTATTTTTATTAAATGCAAAATGTCATTATCTCGATTCTGCCTTAAACTAAACGAAATCCTACGTCAAAAGGCAAACATTCTTTTTTAAATTTTTCTATTCCCTTCTAATATCTATACATGTTTGATTAGTTCTCCGAATTTCTTTATCGTTTGGAATATGGGCGATTTGAATTGTTAAAATATTCGTGTTGGATCGAATATATAATATTTTGCTGGCGATTCGTGGATGGCGGTGGGTGGCAGCTGACGGTGGTGCTGGCATGGCATATGGTGGCGACGATTAGTGTGAAGAGAAGTGTTAATTTTTAAAATGGATAGTTCATTTAGTGAAACCAGTTTATTAGGTAGAAATACATGATCAAGTTATTAAATACGCACCAAATCCACTATTCTTATTAATTCAGAATGTATTATTATCACCAACTAATTAGTAGTAGTAATTAGTAATATCTTGAATAAATTATTGATATTTAATAATTAAGTTGTGCGTACGTTGGTAACGTATAACTAACTATCCGGTTCTTTAACCAAGTCAAAATAATTTGAAAATTATATTAAAAGAATTCTTTTGATATTTAATCTCAAAACTAGTGATGAACAGCTATACTTTGAGATCTCGACGGATGCTGCGAAGAATAATCCAGACGTGTATTTTCTCTATTTTAATTTTCTTAATATGTATAGATATAGATACAGATAGACATAACAACTTCATTAACATATATAATCGGTCTATAATTAGCATATGTTTATTAACAATAAGTGCTTGAATTAATAAGTGAATTAAGAATCCGTTATCAGTTGTCACGATTTGTTCACATGGTTTGGTTTGGTAGGCGTTCTTTAGGTTGTAAGGCACGTCCTCCTCACGTGGAATAACCCCCCACACACACACCCCATAACGCCCATAACCCCATTATGTAATGTTCACCTAACAACCAAAAAATAATAAAAATAAATAAAGAATCTTTAATTTCAAAATCTAATTAAATTTTTAATTCCTCATAATTCGAAATTCAACGTGTCCCACTCACACATATTTGAAAGTTCAAAAACACATAGGAGAGAGACGGCTAACAAGTAACAAATGGCACTCACAATTCACAAAGACCGTTGACCGTTGACCAATACAAAAATTCAGTCCTGTCATGCCAATTGCAATTTCATAGTGCATGGTCAGCAAATCCATTTAGATTTTTTTTTAATAATATTTTTTTTTTGAGTAATTTATTTTATAATATTTAGGAGCCCAAAAAAATATCAGAAGCCATGGAAAAGTCAATACGCGCGGCTATCAGTATCATGCCTTTTTTAATTTTTTCCCTCCTTTTTACTTTTCCTATTCATGAATTATATCTGAGTGATTGACTGATATAATCCGTGATTTATGCTTTAAATTAAACAAATGCTTAATTACTGTTTAGTGTTTAATCATGACAAAACACACAGTTTAAAAACCAACTGTTTTATAGTTTATTCCATAAGCTTAACAAAGGTAACTCTTGTAAGTTATAGGCGGGCATAATTAATAATTTTCAGACAGACATGCAAAGAGTGAGTTGTTTGGAGGAGGTCATGTTAATTGTGTTGGGTTAATTTAAGTACTGTATTTATTACTTCATAAATAACGGGTCGGGTTGGTTTAGAAACGGGTTATTCGACAAGTTAATGATAGCCACGTGGATCCAGTTGGTTGTAGTGGATAGAGATTCTTGATGAACTCTTATTTCAAATTTTTAAAAAATGAAAAAGGGAAAAGTGTGACAGAGCAGATTTTCTGTAATGACTCATCGGACCTCGAGCCGGGTGGCTCGTGACTTTCGATTCCACCAATGTTCCCTCTTTTAAAAAAAAATTAAAAAAAAAAAACTAATTTCTATATTAATAGGGTAAATTACGGGCATCCCAATATAATGTCAAATTACGAAAAACTCTCACATTTTAGTAATTACAATGATCCATCAACGAACTATGAATATTCTTATATGTCCACCCTTATTATCAACAGAATATTCTAGATTCCGTGGAATATTCTGATATTTACAAGCCAATAGACACATCTTATGATCAACTTGTTTCAAAATGTGTAGCTGAAATGCGATAAAACGGGTATAAACTGGAGAATATTTCACATAATAATCTAGAGTATTTAACTAAACTTGACACCACAAGAGTCAACATGTGAGAAATTCATTGTTAAGGGGTGATTGTAATTATCCAAACATGAGAGTATTTTTTGTAATTTAACAGGACCTCAGGGGTGGCCGCAATTTATTTGAATAAAAAAATTTGTTAACAAATTGTAAATTTTCGGATCTAAGTTGAAGGAATACAAAATTTTTTATTTATATTAACCCATAATACAAATTGCACAAATATTGATATATAATATAATTTTGGAAACAAAATAAATCTTTTAGGAATTAAGATCGAACAAAAAATCAAAATAAAAAATATTATTCCAAAATTGAAAAAAATTTGTATGACAGACAGAAATTGAAAATTTTGTTTCAATTTCCATGTATGGTATGACAAAATTGTTGCACTAATTAAGGCAGGTAAAACTGGATCCATTAATCATGCTTAGTTGGTACACTAATTTTACAGCCCCTAATACAATAAAAACGATTCCATATATTCACTATTATTAATACTTTCCTTAATAAATAGTTCTTAAATTAAATATAAAATTCCTTAATGCAGGCTTAGGCCGGATCATGAAATTGATTTCGACCTGGCCAATGTAACCCACCACGTCAATAACTCGAATATTTAATAAAAAAAATATAAAAATTATAAAAGACCAAATATTTTATTTAATTTTGAAAAATAAATAGTTACAGACATAATTATTAATTCGATTTATTTATTTAAACCCCCCATTGTTTATTTATTTATTTGTATGCAACTTCCCCTTCCCTTCTCAACTGTCTCTCCGTGTTCAACTCGCGTTTTAGCAGACAAAGGAGACAAATCAAAACAAAGCTTAGTATATATTTAGTGAGAGAGAAAGAGAGAGAGAGAGGAGAGAGAGAGAGAGGGAGAGAGAGAAAACTACCATACAGAGATAAGGAGAAAAAATAAAGAAAAGTACAACCCCCTCCCCATACCCCAGTTTTCAACAGCCTTCCCTTTTTGTGATTTCAATTTCAATTTCAATTTCAATTCCAATAATTCAATTTCAAAATTACTTTTCCCACTGCCACTGTTAAAGATCGATAATTATCCTCAGATACCATCAATTTTGGCATCTGGGTTTTTCCCTCCTGTGGATCTTGAGCGGAATTCTCGAGAAAAGGTGAATTCTTGGTTTGAATTTGAATAAAAAAGAAAAAGAAAAAAAGAAAAAGAAAAAAAAAAAGATTATTACAAGAAGGATGATGGATGCTTGTTCTGGAAAAAGTTTGGTATTGATGTAATATGGCACTGCTGTTATTTTGGCTATCAAATAAATAGAAGATGTCTTTTTACATTCGCCGCGAGGCTTCAAAGGTTGGCCCTTTTTACCCCTACATTTGATTTTCTTTTTTCTTTTTAAATAAAGTGTTTTTGGGGTTAACTTTTTTTTTTTTTTTTTTTTTTTTTTTATTTATTTAAAGTTTGGTTTTTTCTAATTTGTTTGTTATTTTTTGTGGTGTAAAGTCATGGAAGAGATTTTGTGCGGAAACCACAACAGAACTCAACCTACTTGCAGAAAATTGGAAGTATATTTTAGGAGGTCTCATTTGTCAGGTTTGTTCATACATACTATGTTTATGGTTGTGATCTCTGTCTGAGTTTATCTATGCTATGTCATAGATTTATAATGCATGGTGAAAATGTTGTGTTATGTAGTCTTTACTGAAATTCATTACTATCAAGAACCGGTACTTTGGAAAATGGGATTTCGATTGTGATAATTACTTATTGCTTTTGAGCTGTCGACGGTTCTATACATCAAATTTACCAATCTGAGTTAACGGTCGAAACCCGCAAAAAAAAAAAAAAAGAAAAAAAATCGGTGAAGGAAGGATTTCGATTTCGCTGTTGTGGGTTGCATATGAACAAGTAGGATAATAGGATATTAGATATAGTTATTTGTAATTGTATTACACTCAAGTAGTTATGGATTTGCCATGTTGTTTAAATATGGTTTTAAAGAACCTTTGCTAAATGTTATAACATAGTAACTAGGGACTATGATTTGTCGAATGAACACTCTGTAATCTGTATAGGGAGTCTGATGCATCCTTGTTCTTGTACAAAAGTCGGGATTTTTTCTCGGGTTTTCTTCAAAATAGCATTTTTATTCTAGATTCTAATACGTGGCATCGTCCATATTTTTCCTGTCAATAGTACATTCATGGGTTAGCAGCTAGAGGAATTCATTATTTTCATCGGCCAGGACCAACACTTCAAGATGCCGGCTTCTTTCTTCTTCCGGTAAAAAAATAATAAAAAAATTATTTAATTTCGTTTCTTATATTACTTTTGTAACTTTTTGCTTATGCTACAAACTTCGTTCAACTGTAGGAACTCGGACAAGAAAGAGCTTACATTAGCGAAACTGTGTTTACCTTCATTTTCGTGTCTTTCGTCTTGGTGAGATTTTTTCCTATTCGAAATATTTATTCCCCCCTAAAAAATGTCGATTATCATTCGAAGTTCTAAATATTTGCGATGATGCTAAATGCAGTGGACTTTCCATCCTTTCATACTGAAGAGCAAAAAAATTTACACAGTCCTAATATGGTGCAGGGCTTTGGCTTTCTTAGTCGTAAGTGCAATTTTAATTCACAAAGAAATTAATTCTTTAATTTCTACGTATTTTGTAAATAATTCCCATTTTTCTATCGTTTTTCAGGCTTGTCAAATTCTTCGGGTCATAACTTTCTACTCTACCCAACTCCCCGGTCCAAACTACCATTGTCGAGAGGTGAAAATAAATAATTAAAAAAAATTGTGCTCTTACTTTGTGCTGAAAATATTTTCTTGATTTCCTAATTTCTTTATTCTGAATGATGTAGGGTTCAAAGCTTGCAACGCTGCCTCGTCCCGAAAGTATTCTAGAAGTTCTATTGATAGGTTAATTTTCTCTTGCCGTTTTACATTTACTTCTCTAATTGTTCAAAATTTTTCGATATTTTGTGCTAAAGATTCTTTTTTTTTTTCGGGTTACGCAGTTCCAAGGGGGATGCTTTACGGCTGTGGTGACTTGATATTTTCGTCTCACATGATATTCTCTCTTGTCTTCGTTCGGACATATCATAAATATGGCACACGAACGTAATTTTTCTTCAATTTATATATTTTTTTCTCTCTTTTTGTTAAGAGTTTAAAAAATTGAATTACTAAACCATGGTTAATCTAAACTCGTTTTTGTGATGTGGCAGTTTCGTGAAGCAGTGTGCTTGGTTAACTGTCGTGATTCAAAGCTTGCTGATCGTGGCATCGCGTAAGCACTACACTGTCGATGTGGTCGTGGCATGGTACACCGTTAATTTGGTTGTGTTCTTTCTCGACAAAAAGTTGCCAGGTGAGTGAATTTATTACACTCCCCAAAATTTATCAAATTACCGTAATTTTTATCCGTTAATTGTTTTAATTAATTAGTTTGAAATACACGTTGCAGAACTTCCGGATCGTTCTAATGGATCCGCGACATTGTTCCTCCCGATAACAAAGGATAACAAGACTAAGGAAGAGAATCACAAACTCATCAATGGGAATTCCGGAGATTCTGCTGACTGGGTATTTATAAATATATTTAATAAATATATATAAATAAATTAGCTTCGATTATAATTTCTTATGAATTTTAATTTGGTTAAATCAGAGGCCAAGAACTCAAATCAATGGGAAGATTATGGAAGAAGGAAATGTTGTGCATGTTGAAGCTGTAATCAATGGTGTGTAAAGTAAAAGTTGCTGATCAAAAAACGTGTTTTACTTTCAACAGTTTCTTAAATGCGACTTTGTAATGAAAAGATGGCTTTTTACAGCTTGTGGGGGGGTGGGGTTGTATGTGGTCGGTAACAGCATATTGTATAATGGAATTCTTTATTTTTCTAATTTAATGATTATCTCCCACTTATTATTATGTTTTTTAATTTTTAAAATCAAGAAAATGAATAGAGAAATTCTTTATGTCTGTCTGGTTTAAATATTGAGACAACAACATGGGATGCCCACACTTGTAATGAAATTGACATGTCTATTTTGCACATGCTTTTGACAGAGGGGAAACTTATGATTTTGTCAGTTGTAATATTTTTAGTTATTATTTTATTATATGATATTTATATTTATATTATATTATTATTATTATTATATAGTTTTGATGTAGTGGCCACTTGCATTACATGCCAATGGGGGGTCTACTACGTTACATTATTTGGGATTCTGAGAAAAATTGGCTTATCCCATGTGCTAGTTTTAGAATTTTTATTATTTTAATATTAATTTGTTACTTCTTAGAAATTAAAATTTATTTCCCTAAAAAAAAAGAAATTAAAATTTATCATTTGGAATTTTGTGGGACAAGAATAATTGTTTTTGAAATGTTGGAGATTTTATTATACAATAATTACTAATTATTTTATCAAAAAATAAATTTATGTGTGAAGATTATTATTAAATAATAGTACTAGTTACTTTAATAATAAAAAAAAATTAGGAGTCGTATATATTACTGAGTAATTGAAGATATATATGACCAACTCTCATTAGGAGAGTTGGTACCTAGCCTTTACCAATAGGGTAACGGTTTAGGGTTCGAGTCCCCCCTCCCCTACTTCCCCTTGTAATGGACTTGAATTTACTCAAAAAAAAAAAAAAAAAAAAAAAAAAAAAAAAAAAAAAATTGAAGATATATATGAGATTTATAAAAAAAAAAAAAAATTAGTTGGAGGTTGTATAATGTCACAAATGGTAATTGGGCCTATGAATCCAATTTAATCGGTTCAAGCCCAGCCCGAACTGAATATATGGGCCGACCATATATATATTATATGATTCAAGAGTCCACTTCAATTATGAATTTATGAGATTATTTATTATTGAATATTGTGTACTACTACAGTACGTAACACATGTTCATTTTGTTCCCGGAACCCTAAACCTAAATTTCTCAATTGACTAACCGGCGTCGTTTCGAAATGGAACCTGAATCTTCAGCAAAAAGGCAGCTATTATCACCACCAAGTGTCTGTGTAGTTTTTCATTGCTTGGCCGGTAATCCCGAGACCGACGAATTTAAATTTTACATTGTCAATTCGAATTCGGATTTGGATTCATCCTCCGGCGGCGGCGGCGGCGGCGGCGATGAATTCAGGCATAAGGAACCCACTATTTTATTCAAATTGAAAGGAATTAATCCCGCGGCAGCTTTTTGTGCTCTAAAATCGACACTATATATTTTTGAGGGAGATAATCACCACCACCAACCGGTAACCGGAAACGGCTGTGAAGGAAGATTTGCCGGGAAATTTGTGATACCTAAAGATATTTTAAATGGATCCGGTTACCTGTTGCAGAAAGAGGAGTTAGTTAGGATCAAGGATATGCATGAAAACAATTTTTCACCTAAAGCAATTCCCACACCAGACGGTAATTATATTTTACTGTTTTCGTCAGACATCCGTTGGATTAACGGTGGATTTTACGGTGATAGTTTTGAGTTGTATGATGTTAAAGCGGACTCGTGGAAAGTTCTCCCGCGATTGCCTCCTCCCCCTCGCGTTGTGCATTTATCTACGGGAATCGAAACATATGGATTCGAGACCGAGTCCCGTTTTCTGATTAAGAATGACATTGGAATATTTGTCCTCGATCTTGAAAAAGGTAGTTGGGACCAATTGTCGTCGGAATTGTGGCTATTTGATAATCCCCGTGGCAATTTTTTCGGGATCGATGGGTTTAGTTTCGCTCCCGGCTATGCTTATGATATTATTGGAAATGAATTCCAATATCCCCCGCTAACATTGTTTCCGGAAGATGATGACGAGGATAATGATGATTTGGTTCCAATATATCTAAGACATCGTCGAAAATTTTATCCATACGCCACACTCTTAGGTCGTAAAGATTGTGTTTTTGATATGGGTGTTGTGCAAGCACGGTGGCGTACAGACCGTATAACGAATACCGAAAATGTTCGAGTGGTACTCGACATGTATCGCACTAACATCGACAAATTAAAAATCGATATGGAGAAATTCAAAATCGAGAGTGAGAAGTACAACAAAGATATGTTGAAATACGATGCAGAGGGTCGCCGGGGAGAAGAGCCCGTATTTGACACCGACGGGACTTTAAGCAACACCACCGATGTGATTAAAACCTTCAAGTTTATGATTGATTTTGATTTCTTTACTTATGGTATGGGACAAATGTATTTGTTTTCCATTTGAGCATTTTCCTCTCTCTCTCTCTCTTTTGGCTTTTGGCTTTTCCAAAGAGATTATTAATTTCCAAAGAGATTATTTCTAGAAAAAATCAGAAGTTTTTGCAACCAGACAAGACATTACACATAGATATTGTTTGTGTTTGCAGACAATATTTTGATTTGTTGTTCATATTATTACATTCATAGATATATATTCTTGTATGTACATATATATATATTATATTCGGCTTGTTATATACTATGGGAAAAAATGGGTTGTACACAGCTAGTTATATATGTATAATATATATGTTAAGAGGCATGTGCTCTCCTTATTGTTGATACTTTTGGGCGGCAAACTGTCTGAAAGATAAGGGGGCTGCTGCCCCCACCACCATCATTCATTCATTCATCAGGACTACCTATAATGCACCCAAATATATTTAAGCATCAAATTCTATAAACTACAGTCAAACACATAGTTGTGTGTGTGTGTGTGTGTGTGTGTGTGAGAGAGAGAGAGAGAGAGAGAGAGGTGTTATCATAATTAGCGTATAGTATATATAAGTATGTTAACGTACACTTTTATTTCCCTTTTGCATGCTCATTTTTTTACATTGTAATGAAGAGGATGCATGGGGTGGGGGGGGTGGGGGGTGGTTCATTGATCATAATTGCGGCATCTTGCCGGCTATTGCCTCGGTGGAGTGTCAATTATTACAGGCTGCATTTGTTTGGGGTTGATTATGTATTTTAGCAGGGACCATTTGGCGGCTTTGTCTATGTTATCACCAATTAAATTACTACATGAGATAATAATTAATATGAATATGTCACCATAAATTTGGCGAAATTTAGAAATTTTATTCCAATAATTTAAAAAGAAATAAGAGGGTAGTCAAATAATATGGTAATAGAATATTATTATATAGTGAAAAAAGGACAGGTCAAGTCTGGAAATCAACTTTATTTAATCAATGAGTCCATCCTAGATATCAACTCATATAGTTTTAAATTATGGCATAAAATTGAAATTTAAATTTAAATTGTCAAAAAGTTAGGTCTCGTGAAACTTTAACTAAAGAAGCAGACGAGGATTTGGTAACGTCACTGAATATTTTTTGAATATTGTCCTCTGCACTACAGAAAATGACCCTTTTTTCAAGCCATTTTTTAATTTAATTTATAATTTTTTTCACCATATTTTTCCATTTACGCATTGAACATTCTTTTATTTATTTATGTGTTCATTGAATTTCTTTAATTCTCTTGAAAATTAAGTATGATAATTCCGAGATCCATCATTTCAATAAACCTTAAATAAAAAATTGCGTTTCACCTTCCATAGTGGCAGCAGATCAGGAAAGAATTATGCCAGATACAAACTTCTTCCAGATATTCTGTAATTTAACCAAATAAAATAATAATCAAGGCAAAAATAAAAATAAAATAAAACGCCACCTACGAGATAGATAGAGAGAGAGAGAGAGAGAGAGAGAGAGAGAGAGAGAGAGAGCACAAAAGAGGAATGATGAGGAAGTTGAAAGGCAGCATAAAGAAGAAAGCTAAAACCAGGAAAAACAACACACACATGTCTCTCTCTCTCTCTCTCTCTCTCTCTCTCTCTCTATATATATATATATATATATATATATATATATATATATATATATATAGAGATATATATT
>NW_012192977.1:1448533-1498329 GCF_000504015.1 Erythranthe guttata
TATATATATATATATATATATATATATATATATAGATATATACTTTTTCACCCAAAGTGGGAACCACATGAAAATTAATCATCATAGTACTCAACACACACCAACTCCATGCTTTCTTTCTTTATATATATATATAAAATAATAATTAATAATTAATAATAATGCATGCTCTTGAATTATGTTGAAAAGCTAATATGCTTTTGGTATTTCTACCACCCAATACAATCACTATTTCTTCTTTCCTTAAAATCCCCAAAACCAAGAACACATTTTTTCAGTTTCATCAAATCTTTAATCTCGATACCATCATCATCATCTCAACAAAAAATGGGCGCAAGCTGCTCAAAAGTATCCTTCTGCTGGTGGCATTCTCACCTTAAACCCTCTGTTCTTCAATCATCCGATCTGGGTCAGTTTACTTTTCACCAATTTCACAATCTTGATTTGTTCTTTTCTGTGGGTTTTGCATAAAAATGCAGTCTTTATTTATTTATTTATTTTTTATTTTTGTGGGTTTGTAGAAAATGGGGAGAAGAATTCATTGCCAAGTTTCAGAGAGTTTACCTGGGAGGAGCTGAAATCTGCTACAAGTGGGTTTTCTTCGGAGAACATTGTTTCCGAGCATGGCGAAAAGGCTCCTAATGTTGTGTACAAAGGCTTTCTTGAAAACGAAGGCTATATTGCTGTTAAGCGCTTCAACAAATCTGCTTGGCCTGATTCTCGCCAATTCACTGTCAGCACAATGTTTTACTTTTGATGCCCCTAATTTTTTTATTTTATTTTCACCTGTTTTTGTAATCCAAAGTTTGGCTGTCTGAAATTGTCTTTTGACATGTGATTATTGGTTTAATGAAGGATGAAGCTAAGGCAGTGGGGAATCTCAGAAGTGAAAGACTGGCTAATCTGATTGGCTGTTGCTTTGATGGTGAGGAGAGACTGTTAGTGGCAGAGTTTATGCCTAATGAAACCCTGGCTAAACATTTATTTCATTGTGAGTTTTTTTCTGTATACTATTTGTTTATCTGTGTGTGTGTGTTTTTTTTTTTAATTTAAATCATGATCTTTAGAGGTGGCTGAGGTTGGTTTTATTGTTCCTAAAAGTTCGATGATTTGAAATTTGTTGAAATTGTTTTAAAATGTCATGGATTAGTGTATTGATCGTTGGAAATTGATTTAGGGGAAAATCAACCGATGAAATGGGCAATGAGATTGAGGGTTACTTTGTATTTGGCTCAAGCTCTCGATTACTGCAGTAGCAGAGGTCGAGCATTGTACCACGATCTTAACGCTTACAGAGTCTTGTTCGATCAGGTGAAAATTTGCTCTGCATATATATATATTTTTTTTCGTAATTTCAAATCATATACTATTGTATGTTTTCTCTTATTTAGGATGGCAATCCTAGGTTGTCTTGCTTCGGCCTAATGAAGAATAGTAGAGACGGCAAAAGTTACAGTACAAACCTAGCTTTCACTCCCCCGGAGTATTTGAGAACCGGTATAATCGTATTTCATATTTCATATATCAAGAATTGAGAATTTTCTTGAAATAATAATTACAGTTCTCGTGATTGATTTGTTGCCTCGTTGATTTATACTTTTAGTGATAATATTTATGCAGGAAGAGTAACTCCAGAAAGTGTAGTTTACAGCTTCGGTACAATGCTGCTAGATCTTCTAAGTGGCAAGCATATACCTCCAAGCCATGTACGGAAAACTAATTAAATAAATGTTTAATTAGAGTAATTCAATTAGTTATTAAACATTTATTTTTTTCCGATTGTCTTTTTTCTAGGCACTTGATCTGATCCGTGGCAAAAATTATTTGATGCTAATGGATTCTTGTTTAGAGGGTCATTTTTCGAACGATGATGGAACTGAGTTGGTTCGTATAGCCACACGTTGTTTGCAATACGAAGCTCGAGAAAGGCCAAACACTAAGTCTCTAGTCACTTTTCTCATGTCCCTTCAGAAAGAAACCGAGGTATTTATATATATGTATATGATGAAATATAATTCAAAAATTATTCTTTGTTTTCTTGATTTTCAGACGAATAATTTTTCGTGTTAAATTGATATGCATGAATTAGGTTCCTTCTCATGTTTTATTGGGAATCCCACAAGGAAACGCAAACTGTACGCAGCAGCAGCCATTGTCGTTGACTCCCATGGGTGAAGCATGCTTGAGAATGGATCTAACTGCCATACACGAAATATTGGATAAGGCTGGGTACAAAGACGATGAAGGAATTGCTAACGAGGTTTTCTAAATAATAATTAAAAAAAAATTATGAGATCGTTATTTTTTTACGAGTTAAATTAATTAATTTCTTTTTTTTGGATATATGCAGCTATCGTTTCAAATGTGGACGAATCAAATGCAAGAGACATTGAATTCGAAGAAGCAAGGGGATGCTGCTTTTCGAGCCAAGGATTTCACAACAGCCATCGACTGCTACTCACAGGTAATACAGTTATTATGGATAATGTAATGTAATAATAATTGTGATTAATGAAGTAATAAATAATACGAGTTTGTTTATGATGACGAACAGTTTATCGAAGGCGGGACCATGGTGTCGCCAACTGTGTATGCTCGGAGATGCTTGTCTTATTTGATGAGTGAAATGCCAAATCAAGCTTTGGGAGATGCTATGCAAGCACTTGCTATTTCACCAGATTGGTCAACTGCTTTTCATCTTCAAGCAGCTTGTCTTTTTACACTTGGAATGGAAAATGATGCACACGAATCACTCAAAGAAGCTACAAACTTGGAAGCCAAACGAAGCCGAAACTAAATTAAAAAAAAAAATCAAAAAATAGAAAGAAGTGTATAGATTTCTCCTTTTCTTGATTCGATTATCGTGTATTTAGCCTTTTTACCCATTCCGTTTCGTGAAAAAAAAAAAAAAAAAAAAGACGAACACAGAAGTACTTCGAATTGGTTTGGTAGGTTTCGTATTTCCAGAAGTTGTGAACTACAGCTCGATTTTCTTGAGCTTTTTGTGAGTTGTGGAATGAAAATTCATTTGATTTCTTGATATATATTTTCTTTTTTCTAGATTTTTCCATCTGTTCCACATTATACCAAAACATATTCTTCAACACTGTAGTGAGTACAACAAATTCAACAAATATAAGAAAAAGCTCTTTAAATACTCTCGAAAATAGTCGATAAGATAATAAATAGTACTACATTGAAAAAGATATTCCTATGCGACTTACAAGTATGCAAATAATACCCGTCGAGCTTCAATTTTTTATTTGCTAAAAAAATGAGCTTGTTAAGCCCAATACAACATAATCCATGTATACTCATTTCAAAGTCAATATAGCAAAAGTTACATCGGAGGTCGGTTGTTTCCCAGAAGTTGGCCGACTAAGTTAGTCACCTGCATTAAATATATGAAAACCGTCAAAAGGGCATGCAGGAAAAATTACCAAAAGACTTGTAGAAATCAATGAAATAAATATTTCTATGCTCTAGAAACGTTCGTAAAAGGGTATGGTCCACGCAATTTCTATTGGGAAGAAAATGATGTAATAGAAGTTGGATAACAAATAAGCTTCTTTATTACAAACCTGTAACTTTATTTCAGCTACATTTTATTCTTAAAACAAACATCATAGATAAATGAAACGAAACTTATAACGACGACAGGTGTTACTGCAACCACAGTACTTCTTTCTTCAAGAAGTTACCATCTTTAACTTCCACTACTGAATTCCACATTCACTAAATTAGTAACAGAGCCATGGAAATTAACACACGGTTAAATTTCAAAACTGCTTATAATGTTTGACTTCGAATGAATATAATTCTCCATGAAATTGTTGCACGTTTAATAAGTGGCAGCTACTTTCTAGTTCTATAACGACTACATCTTTGATTTTGAAATTGATGCGTTGAATAAGTAATTAAGAATTCACAAGGTTCGGTTCATTTCCTATATAAGACTTATGTTTTAAGCTCCTAAGAGAGAAAACTAACACTATACAAAACTAAAGGGCATATACGCGTGTAGAATACACTAATAGGTAATAAACGAACACCTGGATCGAAAGCCTATGACAATAGATATCAATAAGCTTATGAATACAAAGTGAATCGTAAAAGAACAAATACTCACCTGCCAATACTTTGAAACACAACGGTCAATGCAACTGTTTTCACCCATGTTCAACTCAGATTCCTTGTACCTGAAAGCATGACAATCTCACTTCCGTAAACGACTCACATAGATGACTCTAATTAATAGTCACACACACAAAAAAAAAACCATTTGTTATATGATACAAAGTAATATTTCTACAACTTAATAATCCAATTCAAGCTTCAACGAGAAACATAGGATCTGCAATTCTTACTTGTGCTCGACGCATTTGCTGAAACACGTGTGGGTAAGCCTGAATCAAATGAAGGAATCATCAGATAATTACACCAGGAAGAGCGGTGGAAAAAAAACTACTTCCGCAAATCGTAATTATTAAACAATTAGGAACTCCCAATTCAGGAAAAAAAAATAATTATATTTCCTAGTGAACAACAATCATAATTACAATCCAGCATTGAGCAAATACACTAACTAAACAGTATTAGACTAAAGCAAGAAAAAGTGAACAAAACAGCACATATGGAGCAATTAATTAAAAATAAATAAAAATCTGAAAACCTACTTGTTAAACATATCCACCCTATATTCCATCTCCTTCTCCATCATCCCAATAATCTGTGCACACACGAACAAAATAAATCAAAATTAAAATAAATATGAATCAAAAGCCCTAATTTCCGAAATCTCATTACACAGAATCCGCCCAATCTTTGTACTGTGAGAGATCATAGAAGAAAGTACCTGCTCTCGCTCAAAAGCGGATGGAACGGCGTTGTTTGCAGCCATTGGATGGATCTCGAAATGGAGAAACAGAGAAATTTAACAAATTAAAATTCAATTATTTTGAAGCCTAATAAATAAATGAGAATGAAAATCTGGATTGGCTTGAACAGTAGAAAAAGGTTTACTTAAACCCTAAATTGAGGCAGACGAAACCAAAGACGTCTACAAGCATAGATTTATGGTGTGGAAGGTCATAGCGTATTAGCGTGCGCCTTACTAGATCTACACCGTTCATTAGCGGTCCTACGTGGAAGGGAACTTCATCTACCTTTAAATGATGAATATGGGCTATATAATATTTGATAAGGGATTTTATTAAGACTCAAAATTGGGCTTTCATAAGAAATTAATTGGGCCTTATGCGCCTAAGTCCATCAAATTTCAATTTCGCACGCTTTCAATCATTGTATAAATTATGAAAATCAATTTCGCATGCTTTCAAATCATTGTATAATTAAAAGGTAAATTATGAAAACCTCCTTGGACTTGGGATAAATTACGAAAAATACCCCACCATCTATCCGTAATTACCAAAATTCCTCCGATGTTTGTTTTTATCTTACACCGACCCCCTTATGGTGTAAATTTTCACAGCATCTTTTTTATTCCAATTAATATTTCCCGATAAATGTCAATTCTACCTCTGCAAACCGAGCATTTCTTTATGCTATTTTTAAAAAGACAAAAATTCCCCTCAAATGGGTAATGGCATACTAAAAGGTGTGAAGTTGTTTATTTAAGAACAAGTAAAGATTTTGTGTCATAGCTCCATAACATAAAGAAATGTCAAGTCTGTAGAAGATTTCAAGAAAATCACACAAAAAGGGGGTCAATGTAAAATGAAAACAAACGTCGGGAAAATTTTGGTAATTGCGGATAAGTGTGGGTGTTTTCGTAATTTAACCTAAGTTCAGGGGTTTTAGTAATTTACCACAAATACACAGCTTATTTTGGAGTGGTTTCAGAGCCACTTAAAAGCGCCAAATCAGAAACGCTTATAGCTGCAGTATATAGAAACATTAATCTAACTTGTAATAATCAAATGGAGAAACATAGGATGCAAGCCTACGAATACTTATACAAGTACTTATCGAATTATATTTGCAATGCAATGCAAATCCGGCATCAATTTTTTTTTTTACAATTTTTTCCATCATCTTCTTTCTACGAGGAATGAATCGTACGAGAGAAATGCTTATGATGGGATATTGAAGTGGAAAAGCCAAGATATGACAAACGCAAAAACCATACAAGCCAGAAGAAAATTTAAAAACCGATGACCGTTTAAGCACGTCCGAGTTTCTGTGGCCGAGGGTGCAGGAGCTGAGGGTGTGCCTGCCCCCACAGTAGCACTACCACTCTCACCCCCTTGCTGTACAGCCTCGATATCATTGGGCCCCACAACATTACGCGCAACCGAGTTGCAAATTTCGCAAGTCCTGAAAACAAATTATTTCAATTACCTTGTAATATACATGAACTAGATAGCTTAGGCAAATTAATCGGGAAAAAAGACATCAAATGAAAGCAAAGAATCTACAGACAAGAAGTATTACTACATATGCTAAAGAAATGGATTTATTGCATATTGTGACATTAGACTTTGTCAATATCTGTTTCTCTTAACGGCTATCGACTTCATATTATCGACGTTTTTATCTTTTGCATACGAAAAAGCATAGTGATAAGAATAAAGGGCGATTTTTGCCGTATATAAGTCGGAGAAATACTATAAAACTTAGCATCAGAATATAGCTGTGATACCGACACTTAACCGAATTCCTTGAATTCAACATACAATAAAGTGATGATGATAACTTTGGAATCGAGGACCGGCAAACCATTAATCGGGGGAAATAGGATGTACCAAGTGGGGGGGGTCGAGTTTCCACTTTGATAAAGAAAGAGAATCTCAAGAATGCTAACAATTATTTCATTAGAAAGGAATAATCGGGTGTGCTTAAATCGAAATTAACGCAATTGCTCCACTGCTTTATTCTTCTGCTTTACTTTTTCACACTAATTATCTTCCATAATCACATTTCTTAATCTACATTCTCTTATCAGATAATCAACCAACTCACATATGTACTTTGACAAACCAAATGAATCAGCATTAACACTAGCATTTAAATGACGCAAAATCGACGAAAAACGGTAACTAAAAAACATTAAAAAAAAATCGCGAAAACATAAATAAAACTCACTTGTTTCCTTTGATTTTGAACCAAGTTTCGGCACAATGTTTGTGAGCAGCAGCTAAGTCATCTTTACAAGAACAACCCAATTCGATGGCGATACCGGAACCCGGGCTACTACTAACCAAACTCAAATGACAAATTCTACAATCTCTGTCAAAATTAGCCAAGCAGGCCTTAGTATTATTATTAGCATCACCATTTTCTAAATCAAGCACATAGTCAGAAGGATCAGCTGCAGAAGATGCTCTCCTAGATTCCTCCAGAATCTCGGAGCCGCCGCAGGCGAAGCCGTAGTCGTCGTAAGATCCGTCGCCGTCGACGGTGGAATAGAACTGGGAATTGCAGGACCCGTCATCAGCGTCGGAGAAGCAAACACTCTCCTCCTCCTCCTCCTCTTCGGCCGTGGAGCTGCCGCCGCCCATAGAACTCCGGCAGCCGCATTCCAAATCTATGTGGGACATTTCTAAAGCTGCCATTTTTTGGAAGAACCCCACCAGAAACAGATGCAAATTGTGAAAAAAAAAAAAAGCGTTCAAGACTGAAGATTTAAAGAACCCATTTTGTTTGTTGATTCAAAAAAAAAAAAAAAGAGAGAATCTTGGAAGAGCCCATGTGGTGAAATTAAAGAAATTGAATTATAATGTGGTTAGTTTGAAGACACCATGGTTGTTCTGCAAGTGAAAGTGACGCTTGGTGGGTTATATTCCAACAAGGAAAATACGGACACAGAGAAGAAAGTGTGTCCTCTAGTGTTTCGGTTGTGTGTGTGTGTGTGTGTGTGGAAATGGTGAGAGAAAAATGAAGTTGTGAGTTTAAGAAGGAAACAAACAAGAATTCTACAGCGAAAAAAAAAAACAGTAGTTAGTGGTGGATTTGTTTTGGGAACTCGAAGTGTGGTTCACCTAATCTTGACTTCGTTTTGTTTATAAAAAGATAAAATTTGAGACCTAGTTGTTATAGTAAAGATAATGCAATGTTTAACACGATTATTTAGTTAATTTTCTGCAAATGGTAAATTATGGCCACCGATTGAGGTAAACTGAAATTACGAAAAAAAGTGTTTCATATTTGGGTAGCTACAACTAAAACTTCAACTATGATTTATTTATTTGGTATTTCATATTTGGGTAACTACAACTAAAACTTCAACTATGATTTTTTCATCCGCAAACCATTGCGATATCAAATCTAGTGATATCTTCTAGATTATGTTGAATATTTTGCAGTATCAAATCTAATAAAATCTTCTAGATTATGTTAAATATTCTGCAGTTTGTACCAGTTTTACCCCATTTGAGCTCCACATTTTGAAATAAGATGATCATAAGATGTGTCTCTTGGATTATAAATTTATAATTCATCAGAAACTCCATTTTTTGACAAAACGAGTACAAACTATAGAACATTTCACGAAACCTAGAAAATTTTATTGAATTTGACATAACAAGGGTGGACGTATAAGATGATCCATGGTTGATGAGTGATTGTAATTACTCAAACAAGAGAGTTTTTTTTCGTAATTTGACCTTAACTCGGGGATCATGACTGTAATTTATCGTTTAAAAAAACAATTATGACTAATTATTCGTCATTTAACACCTTCAGTTTTTATTCCACGACACTTTGGTCTTTGCCACCTTTGCCACTTCACCAAGCTTATACGTCAAGTTCTAAGTGAAAAAAAAAAAAAAACAATTAGATTTATTTTGTTTCACACAATGAATTAGATAATGAAAATAATATAAATCAACGTCGTCAAGTTTTAATGAAATAATTCTGTAAACATGTCGTAAAATATCAAACAGAGTTGTATCCTTATTTTATCCAAAAGAAAAACCTCTGAGTTATTTAATGATAGACCTAATAATTTAGTATTGTGTATATATCCAATATGTAATTATTGAGTTCGAGAGATACATGTGATACTGAATCATGGTCCACCACAGAGACATGGGTAAATATAACATTTTTTTAGTAGCTCGTGAGAATTTACATTTTCTTTTACCCTTTTTAAAGAATATATATAAAAGGAAATATTGAATTTTATATAAAAATAAAATATTATTATTATTGTTATGAAAAAAAAAAAAAATAATAATCAAAATGACAGTCATTTTGTGTTGCACACGCAAAGGGAGGAGGAGGAAGACACGAGAGGTGGTCCATCTCTGGTCAATGGTGTGTCCACTGCTTTCACGCCGATATTTACTATTTCCAGATTCTCAGTGGTCCCACCCTCCCATTTTATACCCTTCATTTCTTCACCCAAAAAAAATAAAAAATAAAAGACTATTTGTAAGTTTGTAATTAAAATTTAAAGGAAATAATTATTTATTATGGTGAATTAATTAAGTAAGTGGGTCCTGGGGGTCAAAACGATCTGTATTTCTTATTTTCTTTCCTAGATTCCCCAACACCAGAAAAAGTGAATTGTTTTAACTTTAATGGTTCTCTTCTCCCTTACCACCAAAATAATAAATAAATAATTAGCAAAATTAAAATATTCTGCACTTTCCACCGTGTAAAATGATAATAATAATAATAATAATACATGAACAATTCAAGTTCACTCCAACATCGTACGTACCACACATTGTTTTTGTTGCTGAATGTAAGAAAAAGAACACCCCCCAAAACATGGTATTTGGAACAAACACTTGCTAATTTACACCTCAAAAGCCCCAAAACAAAAGCCACCTAAAGATTGTGTTGCATGTTATTCGAATTCTTTAATTACTTCTATTTTCTAATCACCAAAATAAAGATGCAATTTTCTTTAAGTATTCAAGAGACCCTTTACCACTATGTTTATGCTCTAATTTTTTTTTAATGTTTGTAAACTTGACAAAGTAGTAGTAATTAGCAACTTTGTCTGCACATGAGGTGTCAGTTAGGAAAGGGGCAACCAGAAAACATACACAAAGTAGGGCCATGAGTAAAGCAGTAGAACATGCATCTTGTGTGTATGAATGAATAGAGTGGGGTTTATCCCATTTTCAACATTTCAAAAGGGGGAGCCAAACAGAGCCCAGAGATGTGACTCTTCATTCAAATTATTACTACCATCACTGCTTATCTTTTTGTCCTAACTATTTCCCTCTTCTTTTTCTCTCTGGAGTAATAATCATTTCTGTTTTTTCCAATAAGAACTCATCATACACAATACAGCACGCTTCATTCATCATACTTTTTAACCACCCAAAGATTACTGCTCTAATTCTCCATGATTAAACATCGAGTGGTCAACTATAAAGCAGATACACATAAACATAGGTGCAAGACAATCTTAATCCAATCAAATATAAGCTTAACCTCAGTTAATTTCAAACACATTGCAATAAACATGGATCACAAAACCTACTAATCTACGATCCTTAAATACTACGACTTTCCTATCCCAATTCAGACTCAAACGGGCATTTAATAACACATTGACTAGTTAGAAGAATGTAATCAAAGAAAAAAATGAAACTTACATCAGACGAGAACGAACCTGGAGAAAATTGAAATGATCGTCAGAAGAAATTGATATATAAATAAATCTCGAACTTCGTAACACGCTGCTGGCAGTAGCACAAACAACCATCGCCCGATTTCTGGTCCAGACCGTTGAAAGTGCCGCAAATTCAGCTATCTTTTATCATCACAAATTAGTCGCTTCAGTCAATAATTAGCAACATAGATATCTAATCACCGCAAGATTCAAATCCACAAGTAAATAAAGATTTCAGGAGCAGAATCATCTCAATTTCTTTCGATTCGTAAACAGCTGCTCACATCTTACTCAATCGCTCCCAACTTCATTATGTGCTAGTAATACAGGTTGCCTAATCATTGGGGTTGATATCAACTCGTTCTTTCCCATATCGGAGCTCGAATTCTCGTTCTCTCCACTGTCTTCAAAATGCCCCGTTTGTTGACTGCTACACGATAACCCACTAGCCATATTCTCCATTGCTTTAATGGTGCTGCTTTCAAGCCCACTCTTAGACCAAGCAACGTTGCTTATATCCGCTGCTAATGCAGCCAAATCATGGCTTGTGAAGGATGGAGGTGTCGTATAGTCGATAAATTCAGGGCCCAACAATGAGGTCACCCCACCGGGATTCTCACAGCAACCATGGCCACATCTGTGAGGGACCAATATATCACCGACTAATCGTTCTAGCGATTTAGATTTGCAAGTTCCCACTTCGGAATTCGAGGTTTGGAGAAAGGGCAACCTAGGAGATGGAGACACGTTTTCTGCTCCATCCACGGAATTGTTATAAACGTTAAACGCACTAATACGAGCAACAGGACGAAACAGAGGAGGAGGGGGTATCGATTTATCGTTGAGTTGAACTTGTGATTGAGCTTTTTCTTCATTGTCTTCTATTAGTTCAAAAGAGCTGGTGGCATCTTTTCCTTCATCTTTTCCTTCATAGGACCTGACAGAATTTGCATCTCCACACGATGGTGTTTCTTCGGAATCCGCCTTTGATTTTTCGAAACTTGTATCTTCGACCATATTGGTGGATTCCAACATAGGTATAGGTTTACCAATCCCCATGCACCGACGCCTCAATGTGGAATTCCAGTGGTTCTTGATTGCATTGTCTGTTCTACCGGGCATTAGCCTTGCTATTGATGCCCATCTGTTTCCATGGATAGCGTGAGCTTGAAGTATCATACGATCTTCTTCATCTGCAACAATTCGAGTTTCAATTAGCCATGAGAAAATAGATAAAAAAAAAAAAAATTGAAGTACTTTTCCTCTATCAGAACCCTAGAACTGAAAAGGAAACTCGTGCGTATCGAGCATGTTATAACGGTCGGAGATGGTTGTGCAGCAGACAATCGACTGTGCATACTTGAAGCAATACAAGTCAAGTATACAATTGGGCTAGTGGAATTTGAATTGAAATATATTTTTTAAAACGAATAGAAAATACTATACTTCTCATTCTTAGTCTTCAATTCAATGGTAGGTCAACATGTTCCATTGTCAAGTTAACCTAAAGAGAAAGGGGGCGCAATTGCCGCGCTAAATTTTCACCCAAAGGAAAATAATAGACTCCTAAACGACTAGAAAATTGACAATAATAGCAAAACAGGAATCCATATAGCGAATTAGACAAATTTAATTCAGAATTTAACGCGTCGGAGGATGTAAAAATTACCGGTGAAGGGTTTGCGTTTAACGGCGGGATCGAGCTGATTACACCAGCGGAGGCGGCACGATTTTCCCGATCGGCCAGGAATTCCTCGTGCTATGAGACTCCAATTCCTAGCCCCGAAGTTACTCACGAGTTGACTCAGCATCGCGTCCTCATCCGGCGACCACGGTCCTTTAACCCGGTCGAGTGATCTCTTGCTCGCCCGACCGCCGCCGCCACCGAGCACCACCAAGGCGTCTTCTTCTCCGCCGCCGCCGGCGTGGGCGTGCATTTCTACCGGTGCCTGAGTGTCAATTTCCATAAATTAAAATAATTTACCGCCTCTTCTGAATTGGAATTCCTGAGAGGTTTTTTCGTTACTGTTTTGACTGAAACTGCTGACGTGAACACAGACTCGTACATAGGGCATATATACTTCCGGGGAGTGAATGAATTGATTTTTACTCCATTATTTATTTACCTACGGTAAGTTTTCTGCTCTCTGCTATTAGAAACGGCTTATTGGAAACGCGACTCTACCCTAATCAATAGAATCGTACAAGTGATCGGGCCTATAATGATTGGGCCCGAATGAAACATTTATATGGGCTGCACTATTAATTGTTCATCCGATTTCTCGTTGGCCGGCCCGCTAAATGTATTGTCAACTCTTGGCCCAAATCTGTTATTGGCTGATCATAATAATTATCTTTTCTTTTTTATTATTATTATTTCAGAATTATATAACCGCTGTATTAATAATTAGGGCTCGTTTGGTTACCGCTATAAGGTGCTACTGATTAAATAGTAGAGGCTAATAATATGTCCGGTTGGTAAGATTCACACTTTTTCAAACCTGCTACTAAAATCAAAGTTGATGCATTGTCATTTGGACGTGCACTTGCCTTGGGGTTTGGCTACGGCTTTTGTTGTCGAAAATGGGCCGCCGTCGACTACGCTGCCTCCGCCGCCTCCGGATTTTCCTAAATGTTAATATTAACTACTGGAAAATTAATTAATATATAGTCTTTTTGGGGAATTGTGATTTTATTTTGTATGTTCCAATTTTTTCGTATATATAGCTTGATTTACCTGTTCTTTGGACTTGTTTTTAGCAGTCATGTACCATAATAGTTCTCAGTCAAAACTGTTATATTTCTCACAATTTAAGCAATAAAATAAATGTGTGTTTTTAATTATTTTTCTTGTGAATAATTAAACGCCGTACATATTTTTTTAATTGTTTTTTATTTACATTTAACTATTAACACGTGAAAATTAGAGAGAAGTGTGATAAGTTTGTTAGAATATTATTTTTTTTAATTAATTGGTTGTCCAAATAAATATGGGTCTTTCTAGGGTGAGATCCCATGTTCTAAACTTTTATGAGATACCCCTTTATATTGCGCCACGTGTCCCAGCAAAAAAAACCTATTTTTTCTCCATTTATATATTGTCGCAAATACCCTTTTTACAATTATTATTTAAAAAAATCAGCAATTATAAATTATTAATGAAATGTCAATTTTACCCTCTCTATTTTAATGCAATTTTAAATACATATTTATTGCTGAATTAAAATTTATAACGTCAATTATATCATTATTCGTAAAAATCATTAAACCACCCATCCAAAATTGCATCAACCTAAATTCGAACCTGTGACCATCTGAAAACATACAAGAATACTTACCATTAAAACACAACACATAATTGACAATAAACTAACAATACGGATATATATCACAGAGCTACAATTTATAATGGTTATAAAACTTATATAAATAATGTTAAATAAATTATTAATTCTCATATAATTATTATTATTATATATTAAAAATATCTCATACTAACAAATATTTATATAATATAATTTAAAAATCTAAGGAAATGTTGTTCAACTCGTGTAAGTTAAAAATTAATTTCGAAAGCATTTGAAGTTTGAATTGAATCGTAAATTGTAAGATTTAATTAAATCGTAATATTTGAATCAATTAAACTCATGTGTTTTCAATTCAAAAACAATATTCAAAGATTTGATCGATTAAGCTCAACTCATTTCAATTCGTAGACAATATTCAAATATTTGAATCGGTTAAACTCAATAATTTATAATAGCATATTAATCAATCTGTGTATAGTTAAAGTTTAGTAACCTTTTTTTATTGAATTTTATTATAAAAAATAATAAAATTTAATTGGTAAAAATCGTAAGATTTAATCGGTTCATGGTTAGATTAAATCTTACGATTTACGATCTGATTCTTACGATTTTACGAATTAAATTATTATTTTGTTGTTAAAATTGAATTAAAAGGATAGTAGACTTTAATTATAAATAGTTAACTCGATTAATACGTTCTTGTCAGTGGTTGAACTTAATCGATTCAAATTTTTGAATAATATTTACAAATTAAAAGGATTTGCGCTTAATTTATTCAAATCATACGCTTTAATTAATCTTATAATTTGATTCTTGCGTAATTTAGGAATTATTTTTTTATGATAAGATTGAATTAAAAATGTATTACACTTTAATTAATAATAGTTAATTTGATTAAGACGTTCTTGTCAATAGTTGAGCGCGCTAATGAATCGATTCAAATATTTGAATAATGTTTACGAATTGAAAGGACTTGAGCTTAATTGGTTCAAATATTACGCTTTGATAAAATATTTTGATTTACGATTAGGTTCTTACATGTGTTAGGAATTAAATATATTATTTTTATGACAAAATTGAATTAAAAAGATATTACACATTACTTATAAATAGTTAAATCAATTTTGTAACATGTTATGTCAATAGTTAAGCAACTGATTCAAATATTTGAATAATGTTTACTAATTGCAAGGGTTTGTACTTCATCGATTCAAATCTTACTAGTTAATTAAATTCAATATTAAAAGAAAATTCACAATATAGTATTTGTAGTATATAATTTTATTTTAAAGTAAGTAAACTACTAATTGGAATGAGTTATAATTTTTTCTTCTTCTAAATAAACATATTATTTTATTTTTTATTTGGATTTGCCACACTATCGATTAAATAACATAAGTGAGTTTGAATTAAGTTATGCATTTTTTTTTATTTAATTGAGCATTCTTTACATTTTTAAATTGAGGATTTTATTAATACTTCTAATATTTAATGATAGATGTTTGGCGTATTGAACTGCAATTCTTTATATTTTTCAAACTTTATTTTATTAAATTTGTTAATAATTTATTTAATTCGGGTTTTCGGGTTTCGGGTTTTCGAGTTTCGGGTTTCGGGTTTTACCATTTAATAATAATGAATGTTGCAATTAATATTTGCATTAACAGTATTTATACAATTATGGTTAAATATTTTATAATAAGTTAATGTGCTTGGATGGTTAGGAGTGATAAATGTATTAAAAGGTCATAAGTTCGATTTCTAATGAATACATTTTTTTCGATTATTTATCAAATAAAACTCAGTCACAATGAATTTAAATTAATTATTTAATTAAAATATAGTAGGGTGTAAATTAGACAATTCCATGTTAATCAATTTTATATTAATTTAATAAAAAAATAATAGAAGGATAATTTGGTAAAGTACTTCATTTTTTAGAACATAAGCCATGTTATTTTCCTAGGGTCCAGATTTAATCTTAGAAAATTAATGGTGATTAATGCATATCTCAAAAAAGTTTAGAACATTGGGTATCTCACCCTAGACAAACCCAATAAATATTACTAATATACAATTCATTATTTGTGACGTTAGAAAATCTTAACAAACTAATACAATACATTACAAAGTCCACACGCCTTAAATTTGGAATTCATCAACGAGTCACGCATTGTGTTATTTACTTGTAATAAAAATAGATATATAAAAATAGATTATCGACTGATTTACGATGATAGTTAGATCGACAATTCAATAAGCATAGATCGAAAATCGTAGGGAGTAATGTTTATTGTAAGAAAAAAATATATGGATTGAATGTCACACATACACAACTCTCGAATCGAGAGCCGAAAACCCGAATCAAAACCCGGTCTAAAACAAACTACGTACCACAAATGATTCCCTTTTGAACGATCATATGAAAATCTCAATAGTAGTACAATGAATTACGAGTTTAAAATTGCATTTTTTATAATAATAATAATATAATAAAAAATTTAGAGAGATGCAGGGGCGTAAGCCGGAGCGTGAACAAGGTCATCAGCAGCCACCGGACCAGGGGCGGCGCCGCCACCGCTGCTCAGAAGCTCCAGCATGGCGCGGTGTGGGTTCGACTTCTGCTTCTGACAGAGAGCTGGCAAATACACTCCTATAATAATAAAATACACAAATTGTTAAAAACCCTAATTCCCAAAATTAAGCATTTAATTTAATTTAATTAGCCATGCAGTAATAGGATTAATTAATAATTAAAAAACTGACCTTCACCAGCGGCGAGGTTGAAATAAAGGTCGACGATGTTAGGGCAGTTCTGGTAGCATGCGGGGGAGCAGAGACGGGGGGTGAAATCCGCCGTGAGGAAGGCGTCGGAGGATATTCCGACGAATCCGCGGTCAACGCCGCAGGCGTTGACGCACTCGTCGGTCTCGATGTAGCCCGACAATCTCTCCACAACAACCTCGGATGTCTTACACGTGTAATCTAGGGTCCCACGCTCGTCGGAAAAGTTCTCCAACACGCACCTTTTCCCCGACGAAGCAATCGCAAACGAACACCTGTTCGCCGGCAAATCCTCGCAGATCAACTCCGCTGTATATCCACAATTAATTAATTAAAATATTCAAATCTTGCATGCAGACCAGAATAATAATAATAATTAATTAATTAAGAAAAAAAAAAAGTACGTACCGAGAATTCCTTGAACAAAGAGAGAGGAAGCGAAGAATAGAATCAATGATGATTTCATTGAAGAAGCCATAAAAATATATTCTTTACTCTCGATGTTTGTTTTTGCAGCCCCTTTTTTTGTTGTGAATTAAAACTTTTTTTTTTTGTTTTGATGATATGAAAAACGAAATTGATAATTCAGCTAAATGGGGTTTGATGAGAAAATGGTGAATGGGGATCTTCTTTATATAAGGTGATCAAATCTAGAGAGAGAGAGAGAGAGAAGAGAGAGAGTCAAAGTGAGATTAAATTTATGATTAAATAAAAATAAAAAATAAAGGAATTGACAAATTCTCTGAAATTAATTGGGAAGCACCTAGATCGGTGGTTGCTCGAGGGTTAGTAATGGAATTTGGTGGAGCCCACGCGTAATATTTTTACTATTTTTTTAATTTATATTTTTGTGTGTGGAAAAAAAGGCTGAGTTGATTATTATTATTATAATTAGGAAAATGGCGTTTGGTTTGGGGTTTGGAGAATAACAAATTGCAAAGACGTGTTAGGGCGTCTATACGCATGAAGTTTCTGATGATTGGAAGCTTCGAATTTTGAACTAGTCCAAATTAAAGACTTGTTTTTTTTTTTTTTCTTTTCGTGAGAAAATAGCTAACTGAAAAGTACTCCTAATTTATTTTTACTTTTTAATATTTATGTAATACAAAAATTACTTTGATTTTAGATTGTAATAATAAAATAAAAAAGGGAAATACAGTGAAGATTAGTGCATTCTCCACTTTAAATGATATATTTCTTATTTATAATTATAATCATGATTGTTGTTCAATATTTTATTAGAAATTAAGTATTTTATAAATTATAAAACTTATTTAATTGGAATATTTTAATTTTTTTAAAATGAAAGATTGGAAAAAAACGCGTTCTTGATTTATCAAGCGACAATCGTGGAGCATAGTTGATGTATGTATATTTTTCAATGAAGAGGACACTAATGATTTGATAATAATTAATTACTCAACATTGATTTATGTATTTTTTTTTTAATGTGTGTAATGTGGAATAAATATGGAACTATAGTGTTAATTAAACGAGATTTACGTAATCACAATAACTTGAAATTGGAATTATTAGTGGATGTGCCTAACTAATTTTATTATGTTGACAAATGGCGCAAGTGAACCTTTAATTGAGACAGGGCGGCCATTACCACTCGTATACACACGTCTACATTGGTGTGTAGATCAATGGTAAGAAATTACCTGATGTTTCACCGGATGTAACACGAAATAACCTAAAAAAATATGGATGTCGCATTTACCAGTTCAATTTTTGTATTGCCGGAACAAATTTTTCATTAGTTATCTAAAGGACAAATTCTACTTTCCCCATTATACTTTGGGTAGGTATCACTTTACCATCTTTTACTCTCGATTGCATTGATTTGCCCCCGTGCACTTGAAAAATTGTCTCAATAACATCGTTTGATCTAAAATCTGAAATTACAAAAACGTCACCCTTCCCAATTTAAATAATTATTAAAAAAAATCAAGACAACGAGAAAGCATAGTCCACGACGGCAACCACAATTTATTTTTATTTTTTATTTTTATTTATAATTATTTAAACTGGGAGGAGTGGTTTTTTTGTAATTTTCAGACCTTAAACCAAACGGTATCAAAAGTCAAAGGTCTGGAAACTAAGGTCGAGGGCTACATTGAGAAAAAAATTCAAGTGCACGGGGACAAATTAATACAAGTAGAAGGGGGTAAAATGATATCGAACCAAAGTAAAGGGGGAAAAGTTGAATTTACCATTATCTAAATTAATTCGGAATTAAGTCGGTTTACTTTAACGAGCCCAAATTCAGTCAAGTCCAGAAAATTAAAGCCCAAATGTTAGTAATAATATGTAATTGGGCCCGAAATTACGGCCCGTAAAATCTATCCTGTTTGAGAAATGTGTAGACGAGGATAAGCGGGACCCACATCAAGAAATTGAATCCTTACCAGCCTTTCAATTCCTCCAATTACAATCTAAAAAAAAAAACAAATTCAAACAAATAAATAAAAAATAATAATATCAAGCATGGCCAGTCAGAAATCGGCAAATTATCAAGAACCCAAAAAAAGCTAAAAAAAAAAAAAAGCTAAAAGAGAAGTAGCGATGGTAGCTGCTTCAGCCACAACGCCGGCGTCTCATCTTCTCTTCTCCAGCTCCCAAGCCATCTCCCGTTTCACCCCTTTCCACACGCTATCCTCCTCATGCCCCACCGCCGCCGCAATCAGCGGCGCCGCCGCCAGGCGGAGGAACTCGGCCGCCGGAGGCGGAGGAGTGCGGTGCATGGCCGTGGCGGAGGGGGCGGCGACGAGGAAGAGGAGCGGGTACGAGATTCAGACACTGACTAACTGGCTGCTGAAGCAAGAACAGGCGGGAACCATCGACGCAGAGCTTACCATAGTTCTTTCGAGTATTTCAATGGCGTGCAAACAGATTGGCTCACTTGTTCAGAGGGCTGGCATTTCTAACCTAACTGGTGTTCAGGGTGCTGTAAATATACAGGGAGAGGATCAGAAGAAGCTTGATGTTGTCTCCAACGAGGTTTGCAACACTGTTATTAATCTTACTCAGATACTGTAATAACAACTGATAAAAAGTAGTTTATAAGTACAGCAGAATATATAGGCATATTTATTTGCGATGGGGCCCTAATTTAATTCAAGATTCCACTACCCATTTGGCTGTTACCATTATATTGTCAGATTTTAGCTTAATTAATGGTGATTTAGTAAGAAAAAATTCAATCTTTTGCGTAAAAATTGAGTCTTTACAAGTTATGTGGGAAAATTGGATTAATCAACTATTGGGTTTTATGTTTTTTTTTTTTTCCTGAATAAAGTATTGTGAAATGTGTAGGTTTTCTCTAATTGCCTGAGGTCGAGTGGAAGAACAGGGATCATAGCATCGGAGGAGGAGGATGTTCCAGTGGCGGTGGAAGAAAGTTACTCCGGCAACTACATTGTCGTTTTCGACCCTCTCGATGGATCATCCAACATTGATGCAGCTGTCTCAACCGGCTCCATTTTCGGCATATACAGCCCTAATGACGAATGCTTAGCCGACATTGAAGCCGATGCCACAGTAAATAAAATAAAATAAAAATCTCCCACTTTTACACCATTTCTATTCTAAAAATTGAATCTTTAAGACAACCAACCTCGTATTATATTTTGCAGCTAGACAGTGTGGTACAACGGTGCGTGGTGAACGTTTGCCAGCCAGGAAACAACCTTCTTGCAGCCGGCTACTGCATGTACTCGAGCTCGATCATATTCGTCCTCACTATAGGCAAAGGGGTTTTCTCGTTCACATTGGATCCCATGTTCGGAGAGTTCGTCCTTACGCAGGAGAATATTCAGATACCTAAAGCGGGAAAGATCTACTCGTTTAACGAAGGGAATTACCAAATGTGGGACGATAAATTGAAGAAGTACATCGATTCTCTTAAGGACCCTGGTCCTAGCGGTAAGCCGTACTCTGCTAGATACATTGGAAGTTTGGTGGGTGATTTCCATAGAACACTTTTGTACGGTGGAATTTACGGTTACCCGAAAGATTTAAATAGTAAGAATGGGAAATTGAGGCTTTTGTATGAGTGTGCTCCGATGAGTTTTATTGTGGAGCAAGCTGGTGGGAAAGGGTCCGATGGGCATGCGAGAGTTCTCGATATTCAGCCGACCGAGGTTTGTATTTCGTGATGTGTTTGTGGAAAATTTGAGTGTGTTTTGGGGGTTTGAGTTTGATTTGTATGCTTGTGTTTGTGTGCAGGTGCATCAGAGAATTCCTTTGTACATTGGAAGTGTGGATGAGGTGGAGAAATTAGAGAAATATTTAGCTTGAAATGACATATTGTAAATGTGGATAAAGTTTCAATTTTGATGAACATGCTTTGGTTCTTAAAGTTAATTCTTTTTCTGCAAGTGAAATTTTTACTATGAATCATGTAATATTTGGGAAATCGAAGGAATCAATGGTTCAAAAGGTGATTAATTATTCATTTGCTCGATTTTATTTTTTCTTTATTACTTCATTAATCTACTCAAAGGGCAAATTACTGCCACCAATAAAGTAAGACCGAATTACGAAAAAACTTCTCATGTTTAGATATTTACAACTACTTTTCTGCTATGAATTTTCTTACACGTCCATTTTTGCGGTATCAAATTTAGTGGAATATTCTTCAATTTATACTCGATTTACCCCATTCGAGGTCCACATTTCGAAACAAGATGATCATCAGATGTGTCTCTTGGCTTGTAAATATCAGATTGTGGTTCATCAGAACCTGCAATTTTGCATAAAATGATTACAAACTAAAGAACATTTCACGTAATCTAGAAGATTTTGTTAAATTTAACAATATAAAGGTTAAAATATAAGAAGATTCATAGTTAAGAGGTGATTGTAATTACTCAAACATGAGGAGTTTTTTCGTAATTCGACCTTCCGTTTGGGGGTGACTCTGGAATTGGTAAAGTACAAATTCATTGATACAAAATAAAAAGTAATTTCAATCTTACCGCCATTAACCAATCATGTTCACACAATTGGCAAAGATAAGCACCTCCAATCATTCACACACACACAGTGAGATCACAATTCACAAGCAGCAAAAAAAGAAAAAAAAAAAAAAAAAAAATGGCTGAAGCAGTTCCCACTTTACGGTGGAACAACCTCAGCTCAGCTGTACGGCCCTCACCCATTCTTTCCAACTCCCGCCTCTCTCCTCCCCATCTCCGCCGCCGCCTACACGGCTGCATCCACCCAAACCGCACCAGCAGTTTCCATCCCAGAATAAGCTGCACCGCCGTCGAAATCGGCGGCGCCGCCCCCGCCCTAACCCCGGCCAAAATCAAGAAAAACAGATACCAAATCGAAAACCTAACAACATGGCTACTGAAGCAAGAACAATCCGGCCACATAGACGCAGAGCTGACAATAGTACTCTCCAGCATTTCATTAGCCTGCAAACAAATAGCTTCTCTTCTCCAAAGATCCAGCATCATCAATCTCACCGGAGCTCACGGCACCGTCAACATCCAAGGCGAAGACCAGAAAAAACTCGACGTCATTTCCAACGAGGTTTTTTTTCACCTTTGGTTTCTTGATCTTTGGTATTTGATGAGGTGAATTATTTTAGTAATGTTTGTATATTGTGTTTTCAGCTGTTCTGCGACTGTCTGAGATCGAGTGGCAGAACCGGGATTATAGCATCGGAGGAAGAGGATGTACCGGTTGCGGTCGAAGAGACTTATTCCGGAAACTACATTGTAGTGTTCGACCCCGTTGATGGCTCCGCTAATATAGACACTAGCTTAACCACCGGATCGATTTTCGGTATTTACGGCCCTGATAAGCAATGCATCTTCGACTTAGACGACGATTCCACCGTAAATTCTTATTTTTCAAAGGATTATATTAGCCTAATTTATCTTCAATTTTTTAATGTTTTTTTGTGTTTTTTTTTAATCAAGTTGGATCAAGCAGAAGAGAAGTGCATAGTGAGTGTTTGTCAGCCGGGAAGCAACTTATTGGCGGCAGGCTATTGCCTATATTCGAGTTCGGTGGTGTTCACACTTTCGATAGGGAGAGGAGTGTATGCTTTCACTTTGGATCCAACTTACGGAGAATTTGTTCTGACACACGAAAACATCAAGATTCCGAATTCCAACAGAATATACTCGTTCAACGAAGGTAACTATGATTTGTTTGATGAGAAGTTGAAGAAGTACTTGGATGACTTGAGAAAACCGGGGCCGAATGGGAAGCCTTATTCGGGCCGGTACATAGGTTGTCTCGTGGGTGAGATTCATCGAATGTTGCTTGTTGGGGGTATTTATGGAAATCCGGACAATAAAAATAGCAAGAATGGGAATTTGAGGCTTTTGTATGAATGTGCACCAATGAGCTATTTGATAGAGCAAGCTGGTGGGAAGTCAATTGATCGACAAGGGCGACGAATACTCGATATTAAACCGACCGAGGTAAATTAAATAACATATAAGGAATATTTTATTTAAGGATTCTTTTTTAAAATTAAAAAATAAAATCATGATTCTGTTTTGTGCAGGTTCATCAGCGTACTCCGATATTCGTTGGAAGCCCAGATGAAATCGAGAAACTAGAGAAGTATTTATTTGAATAGTAGCACAAAATATTTGTGGATTCATTCATTTAATTGAGAATTTAACAAAATTCGTCGAACATTGTTTTTCCTATACACCATTGTTAAAACCTCAGTAGAGTGGAAACATGAGAAATATGAATGTAAGTATAATCAAATACTAAGTAAGAATGTCAGGTTAAGACAATAGTTTCCTTCAGTTAATTTCTATTGGACGGGTTCTCCAGACCCGAATTGCCTCGTGTTTTTAACTGCAAACAAAAAAATATCTACGTCAGATAAAAGTTATGGATTGCAATGTAAATAACAAATTTAGTCGAGTCTAATTGGGATGGAAAATTTACCAGGACTGACAATTCTAATACGTTTTGTGACGGATCGCATAGCTGCAACAGTATCTGTTCCTGCTTGCATACAATCGGAACACAATATTCAACTTCGATGTTTCGTAGCAGAAACGAAAAAAAAAAACAAGGCTGAAGTTTTTCAAGTTCTTACCGACAAAACTCGTGTCTTTCTCACTACGATATTCTGAAATGGTGGATGTATACTCTGATGTAACTTGTCCAGTACCCGTTTCAACGTTTTCCGAAGTAAGTGGTGACCTGAAATAACATGTAGATTAGATTATTTATATATATGAAAAAAACGATGAGGAATATTCATGTAAACGACAGTGCAATTACGTACCCTGAATGAGAATCTGGAGAAGAATCATCAAGTGTTTCGTTAGAAGATAAATCGAGTCCATCACTTCCTAAATCAAAGTTGTATAGAAACTCCGAAAGGTTGAAATCCACACCCAAAGCATCCAAATTAGGAAAATCCAAACCAAGAATATCCCCTTCTTTTTCCGATTCAGATGTAGAGTTATTACCCTCCGGCGTTTGGTTCTCTGGAATCACCGGCATTTCACAAGTGCCAAAATCGAGCCTTCCCTTAACGTGTTCCTTCACATTAGACCTCTTCGAGTTTGTCTTTAGCGGCGAGCAAGTTAAGGTATGGTTCTTCTCTATCGAGTAATAAGATATTTGCTTGTTGGGGCTAACACGAATAGTCTCCGAAGAGATTATTGTGCGGTTAGAAGACGTAATTGTTTGAGTGGTTTCTTTACTGGAAGTAGCAGTTGAATGATTTTCTAACGGGGAAGTTGACTTTTCAGCTTGAGAAGAAGATGCTCGTGGGGGTGTTTTGGGGAAAGACGAATTAGATGGAGGAGATGGAGTTTCTTGATTGAACAGACACTTAGCCACATTGTTACATCCTTGTACTGGCGAAGTGCTTCGAGCATTATCACAAGCAGACGACTGAGCCGCAGAAGTTATCAGGGATTTTTGTTGATTTTCTTCTGAGTTAACATCTGCAATAACACAGCACAAAAAATCAGCACCAACCAATTACAAGCATCACACTTCCTTGAATTTTTTTAAAACACAATATATATACCTTTGGATTGCGTGCTTCTGCGAGATTTCTTGGAAGGGGCGGGACCATCCGAGACACACTTGGATTGTTTTCTCTTTGTTGTGTTATGATACATAACAGGCGTCGAGAAATCAACAGGATGTTTTCGATTATTGGAGGGCCTGGATGTAGACATCATAGCTGGAGTGTTGTACATGGGATTGTAGCCTGAAGAACACAATTATTGAGATTACTGATAAATAAATTGTCAATTACAGGGGGGAAAAAAACATGAATGGTGTACAATTAGTCTATTAACTTAGATGCATACTGGAAAATTTGATCCAATTTAAGAAGAACCTAAGCCAATTTTGATATCCAAATTAATCAGATCTGAAGTCAACTAAGATAAGAAAAATTAGGGCAAAATTGTTACCTGCGAGCCCTGCAACTGTAGCTTCAGCCTGGGAAGACATAGGCACAGATCCAACAGGCGGCGGAGGCAGCGGCAGGGGAGGGCCGCCGGAGTTATAAGCGTTCATGACACCCTGCATGCCGCTAAGCAAATTCTGCACCCGGAGGTTTTCCTGTTCCAAACGACACCGTTCCTGGTCAACCCACACCTTCGTCTCTTTCAGCGTGATGTACTCTTCCAAAATCGCCCCCAAACTCAACAAACTCTTCGGAGCCTACAAAAAAACATCCATAAATCAAACGAATTCGACCATAGATTTTCAGCTGAAAAAAATTAAACATAATACTACGAAATTACCTCCTGAACGGGCGATTTGGAAATGAGATCTGACGCTTCGGAGCGGAAAGCGGTGCGCGTTTGGGCGTAACGGTTGTCGGAAAGGTAACGATCGACGATGAAGGCAATCTGAACAGGGGTTACCTTACCATTGCCCACGAATTCCTGTTTCTTCGATCTGCTTTGCTTAACCATTTTCCCCTTTTCCACCTGTTTTCCCATCGGCCGCCGGAGAATAAAATGCAGATGCGAGATTGGGATAGAGTGAAAAAATGGGAGAGACGGTGTGTTGAATAGTGTGAAAGAGGGAATAGAAAAAACGAAGGAGGGAGAAAGAGTACGCGGGAGCATTTCAAATTTTTTGGAGGTAAGCTTTGCTCCATTGTTCGTTCAGCTATTTTTAGCGGGTGATTTTTGGGGTTAACTTTTTTTACTTTCCCTCCAAAATTAATTATTTGGATCCACAATCGGATTCGAATTGTATTCATTCTGACCAAATATTTCAACTTTTTAATATTGAATATTTTTCTTTTTACTATTTAATATTGTTATTTGGAAAAAAATCTCAACAAGGCAATAAATTTTGATTTTTTTGGAAAATCTTATAAATATTAATAATTTTGATACTATTTTTATTAATTTTCTGGTAAAAAATTCAAAACATTTTTTTACCTAATTACAAGTTGTAGTGTATACGTATATATTTTTCATTTTTTTTTCCTAAAAATGAAATATTTGGAAATTGACTGGAGAAAAATATATCAAAAATCACAATCAAAGGAATTTAAAAAATCAATTATGAGTTAAGTAATTAAAAATTATTAGGTGACAAATTATTTTCATTCCGAATTTCTAAAACTCCGAATTATGTTATATGTTTTGTTTTCTGAATTTCAAGAACTTCGATTTTTTATTTTTGTAGGATTGTCGTCATAATAAATATGAGAAATCCGATTTCCGATCCCATTTTAATTTGTGAACACTTCAATTTGTCCAAAAGAAGTAAACTATTTATAATTTAATAAATGCAACATATTTTATATTTTAGGTGATTAAAAATATAATCTTCTGAATTTCGTTGATCCGGTACCGAAAATTACCGTTTCGAAATTTTTTCGCCGTTCCAATTTTTTTATTATGAAAAAAATCAAGTTTTTAAAAAGTATTAATTACGATTCTATCCTTCCAATTTCTACCCTAAACAATATAGTAAACAAGTCCAGCCCAATAAAGAATTAGTTTTACAAATTCGGGCTGGATCCAAATAGGCCCGATACAAAGCCCAAATACTCACTCTCTCTCCAGCAACGTTATCCACTACCAAAAACCAAATTCTCAAAACAGAGCAAAGCTAAAAAAAAGAAGCATCATCAGCTGTAGAAGCTCAACGAAGAAGATGAAGCAAGGGCTCCTCTCATGGAGTCACTGCCCATACCCAAAACCCCTCTCCTCCCCTTTCTCCACCGCCATTAAACCCAGATTTACGAAACCTAAATTATCAACAATCACTGTAACTCTCAATTCTGTAGATGAAAGCCCGCTTACTGGTCGAGAGAGAAGGCAGATGAGGAACGAGAGACGAGAGAGCAAACCTGCGTACAATTGGAAGGACGATGTCGAGACGAAGCTCATTAAGAAGCCGACCAAACGCTACGCCTCGTGGACGGAGGAGCTCAATTTGGATAATCTCGCTTTGCTCGGGGAGCAATGGTGGGTAATTAGGGTTTCTAGGGTTACAGGCGAAGAAACCGCCGAGAGAATGGCCCGTGCTATGATCCGAACTTTCCCTAGTATGGATTTCAAGGTACATTGTTTTTTCTGTTTCCAATTTCTTCTTATTAAGTTTTTTTGTTGTTGAATGGTTCGAATTGAGATTGCTGTATTGGATTTGTGCTGATTAGGGTTTGTTCAAATTTTGAGTAGAGTTGAAGTTGGAAATGTTTGTTTGTTCTTCTGATTGTGCTGTAATGGTGATCTGCAGCTTTATCTTCCATCGGTGAAAATCAAAAAAAAATTGAAGAGTGGAATCGTCTCTGTAAAACCGAAACCACTATTTCCCGGATGCGTGTTTCTGAGAGCTGTATTGAACAAGGAGTTACACGACTTCATTAGAGAATGTGACGGTGTTGGAGGGTTTATTGGCTCCAAGGTCGGAAATACGTAAGCGTTGTTCTCTCTTGTTCATTATAACGAAATGTAATGCATGACGTAAATATTGTATAGTTGTAATATGTATATATATTGCTAAACTTGATGCTTGCGAATCGATCACAAAACCGTAAACTATTTCAAAGCATGCTTTTTTTTTTTTTTTTTACGTTGTCGTTTTGCAAGTAGTGACGGGAGATAGATAAAATATTGAAATGTGCAGAAAGCGTCAGATAAATCTACCTAGGGCAGTAGATGAAGATGACATAGAAGCAATGAAAAAGCAAGCAAAGGAAGAGCAGGAGAAAGCCGATCGAGCTTTTGAAGAAGAAGAGCTAAAAGCGAGTGAAGCTAAGAAAAACGGGGCTGTAGACTCTCCTCTGGTTACACAGACAAAGAGTGGTGCACGAGGTAGAAAAGCTGCTACAGCGGGAAAATCTACTTCCTTGAAACCTGGTTCAACTGTCCGAGTTTTATCTGGATCATTTGCTGGATTTTCAGGCACACTTAAGAAGCTTGATAAGAAAACGGGGCTGGTATGTACTCTTGTTTGATCCTTTTATTTACGTAGTGAAGTTTTTTCTTTTGTCCCCAAAACAAGCAACCATTTAATAGATGAAAAATCGATAGAATCCTTGTTAAAGAACAAGAACTTTGAAAATAATAATAAAATTAGAATGGATGGATAGAAACTGAAATCGAATTTCTAAACTGCTCAAACTTATACCTCGAGCTTAAATTAAATTGCTTATGCATGCACGATAATCTTGCTTCTGCTTGCTCCTACGTAGTTTTTACTATCTAAGAATTCTTGCAGGCAACAGTTGGATTTACACTGTTTGGGAAGGAAACTTTGGCAGATATTGATGCCAAGGAAATTACCGCCGAGATGAATTGACATGCAATTACTGCAGATCTTCTTAGATGGTAAATCATATATTAATGCACAGGAAATACGAATGGAAAAGAAAAAAACCAAGCACAATAAACATGCAACTAGATGTTCGAAAATTCGAATTATTGCTACCATGGTTAACTAAATAGGCTCATTGAGATTAATTTATCGGGAAAATTGTTGAAGTCTGTCTGTTTATGTTGTTGTAAGATCAGATAGGAAGGTGATTAAAGTAAAAATTACAGGATCTGAGTTGTAATTTTTACACACTGAAGGAATATGTAGAAAAATATATGTTAGGCCTTCTGGTTTTTAAGTGGTCATTGAATCTTTTATTAATTTCGGGAATAACTTGGATTTGTTGAAATGGTAGAGATAAGCTACGGTTAGCTATGATTAATTAAATAATTGGAATTTGTTTGATGTTTTGGAAACCCGATAACTTATTGGGTCGATCTAAAAGTATTATGTTATCATGTTTTGTAATACCTTTTAGTGTCAATAAAACAATTGTTTTTTTCATTAGATTATTTAAATGATTTTTCTATAATTAATTCAAATTTAAACAGTGAACAGAGCAGATTATTATCCTCGTATTGTAGGATATTCATTGCACATGAATAGGTTTAAAACCATAAACAGAATACTTATGATCCATATTCTTCACAAGACTACCTAATCTTAATCCTAATCTAATCATTCTTTAAAGCATCAAACCAACGAGCCTAAAAGTAGGGAGTTTTCAGACAATAAAAAAGGAACTAATAATTTGAGTCACCAAACACGATTTTTTGGCAACAATTCTCCTCCATTAATGAAAATAAATTTAAAAACCAAAAGTCACACCACAAAAAATCGAATATAAATTTAAGTGGGTAGGGACCCACCAAAATTAAAGCTCTTTAACTTTGCCTTAGCTGTCATAATGAGGCATTAATTGCAATACTTGATTTCTTATTGGACAAAAAGTTTCAACCAATGTATGTGTTTGGTAAAATAAAATAAGGTACAAATTGGACCACTCAGTACTTAATTACCAGAGCCAGGCCCAATTTGGGTTGGGCCTCGGCTAGTATATTTAGTAATAAACTATAGTACATTAAACAAATAACTAAATATTATGATAATTAAATGAAAATGTGAGAATGAACAGCTAATTAAGCAAATAGTGAAAATAAATAATTAATGAAAATGAAAAAATGTACATGTGCATGTTGGGAGAGGCACATGACCAAGACAAAGAAAGTTCGTTAAACAAATACAGTGAGCCGTCCTCTTCCCCAAACTAAAGGTCCACATGCCAAGCTGTCATATATATCTGTTTCAAGTGTGTGTGTGTGTGTGTTTTTTTCTTCTTTTCTTTTATACACACAAACAACATTTGTAGATAGATACGTACACTTGTCTGTGAGTATACATGGAGTAGACCGTTGTATCAATCAAGAAGACAATGAGCATGCACGCGGTTATTATCTGTTTGCTGTGTGTGTGTGTGTGTGTGTGTGTGTTATAAATAATTATAAAGCTTATTATTAATTATTTATTATTGCAGGAAATTAAAAGAAGTGTTGGGTGATTAGAGTAATCACAGTAGCCAAAAAGCTCAGAGCAGGTTTATTTATTGTCGGGTGAAGACCAAGAAGTCACTGTATTTATATACGTTTCACTGCTCAACGAATCTTTTTTTTTCTTTTATATATATATATATATATATATATATATATATATATATATATATATATATATATATATATATATATATATATATATAAAATATTAAGTAAAGTTTGATAAAGATATTAATGGTAAGGCTTTACAGTAAACAGTGATCAATTCACTAATCACTAGTCACATAAATATGAGGTAAATAACAGCCATCTATAAGTTATGGTCAAATTATGAAAAAATCTCTCATGTTTGAGTAATTACAATTACACTATTAGCTATGAATTTTTTTACACGTCCTTCATCAGGGGAGCAGATAAAATTATTACAAAAAACCCCCTCATGAATCTTCCTACCCCTCTTAAGTATTGGAAAATTCATAGTTATAATTATCCGAAGGTTTTTTCGTAATTTAACCTTACATTAGGAGATGGTTGTAATTTACCCCACGTATATATATATATATATATATATGTTACTATGTTAGGACTAAGGAGAGGACCAATAATCTTTATTGTATATACTTTTTTAAAATAATTCAAATGTTTCGATTTTCACAATAAATTTGAATATTCAATAACTAAAAGAAATTATTATTTAATTCAATGATGAAAATTAATAATGTGTGGTTAGGTATGAAGCATTGATTTTGAAAAACTAAATGTTCTATTAAATTGTCTTATTCTTAGTCATTTGACATTACATAATTCTTTTATAAAATCTTCAAGGACAACTCAAAAGTGCAACACTACAAGCACTAGAGAGCAAAATGTAAATGAAATGAGGACCATGACTGCAAATTCAGAAAAATACAAGGGCATAATCGTAAAGAATCTCATATTATATTCCCTCAGTCAGCAACCACTCTGAAGAAAAAAAAAAGTGAAACAGACAGTGTAGCAGAAACAAGTAAAAAAAGAAACGTATTTAATTTTCACAACCTCCCAAACACAGCCCCTCTCCTCCCTCCACCACCACCACCACCACCACCCACCACCCACCATCCCTTACCCATTTCCCCAAGCTTCTTCCATACCTCTGCTCTCAAACCCTAGAAAAATTCATTAAAAAATCCAGCTTTCACCATTTACTTCTTCCTACATGGGCTTTTTCCAAGAACCCATTGTAAATCCAGAATAAAAAGCACACAGTTTTGTTCATAGAGAAAAACCCAGATCAAATATGGCTGTTTTTTCCTCTTCCAGGTACTTTTTAGCTTTCTTGTTACTTAATATTTTCTTGAAAGTTATCAATGGCGAGCCAAATATAACCTTTTCTTTCAAGAATTTTGGTAAAGACTCAAACTTTGGGTCCCAGCTTTCACTGTTTGGGGATGCTAAGGTTGCTAAGGATAATGCATCCATCCAAATGTCTGGTTCTGGGGTTTTTACTTCTGGGAGATTCATTTGTAAGAAACCCATTAATCTTGTTGAAGGAAAATCAAGAAAAATGGTGTCTTTTTCAAGTTACTTTGCTTTTTCTATGTCTAAGGAAAAAGGGGATGGCTTGGCTTTTGTCATGCTCCCTTTTGGGTTTCCTTTGAATTTATTCGATGGTGGGTCTATGGGAATGTTGGGGGAGAGAAAAACAAAGTTTCTTGCAGTCGAATTCGACACGTTTAAGGATGAAAAATACGGCGATGTGAATAGCAACCATGTCGGGCTAGATGTTGAAAGCCTTGTCTCTGTTAAAGTGAGCAATGCTTCGTCGGTAAGGTTGTTGCTAAACAGCGGAGAGAAGTTGCAGGCGTGGATCGATTACGAAGCGAGTGGTAAAAGATTCGAAGTGAGGTTGAGTGAATTGGGCCAAAATCGGCCGGTTGATCCGTTGCTCTCTTACCCGATTGATTTGTCGAGAATGTGGAGGAACGAGAATGTTAGCGTGGGATTGAGTTCGTCGAGTGGGAATTCTTCGCAGAAGATTAATATTTATTCGTGGAGCTTCAAATCAAGAACTATGCCGCATTGGATGCACTCAGAGCCAATGGATCCGGAGGGTCTTTCAGAGAAGGGAGACGAGATTAAGGTTCCTAAGAGAAGTGATAGTTGTGCTCTAAGAATATTTGCTGCATTAATTTTCGGAACTGGATGCGGTGCATTGGGGGCTTTCTTGGTGCTGTTTGTGTGGACTGTCTTCGGAAATAGGCGACCAGTCGTGCCTGAGGAATTTGCTGTGGAAAAAGACGAGTTCGAGGGAAAAAAATCGGGCGTTTCGTTAGATAAGAAAACCGTCGAAGATGGTAAGAAGTAGGTGTTGGGATTTGCAGATTAGAGACAATGTGTATGTGTGTGAGTGTGTGTTTTCTTGTTTGTAAATCATGTCATGTTTGCTAGTAATTTGAGAGTCTTGTGGTTTTTGGTATGGTGCTGTAATAAAATGATCAACCATTCTTGCAATATCATCCTATTATGTATGGCTTGATCATTGAAATACAGCTTCATTTTGAGAAGATGTATGGTTTATATCTATCTTGGGACTATATTAATTTTTTTCAATGATTATGAATTTTCTTGTGTATTTTGGAAGTATTATTCATGTGTGAGAAACTTCATTCGGATTTAACTTTTTGCTTCTGCATAGTGTTATTGCTTTTGCATAGTGATTTTGTTAGTGAATACAAGTAAGAAACATGAATTGGATTTTCTTGGTAAAAAAAGAAAGAAAATATGAATCTTTAAGAGATAAGAGTTCAATTATTTGGATTGTCTATAATGTATGGTGTTTCTTCCTATTTGAACATTATATACACTATTATATACATAGTGTTTTTTGGATAACGTAGGAGCAACGAATAAATCTACACTATCATATATATAGGTGTAATGAGTAAACTTACACTCTCGTACACTATCATATATATAGGTGCAATTAGTAAACTTACACTCTCGTATTTATAAATTATACGAGAGACGTAAATCAGACTAGGTTAACTATATGTGACAATCTCGGCCTAGCGACTGTTGGCGAGTAGAATTGAATATGAGTCAATTGACACATGTTCAGTTATATACAACACATAGATTGGGCTGCAAAATTAGGCCCAATCCAGTGGGCTGCAAAATTGCCCAATCCAGTGGGCTGCAGAATGCCTCTAGATGAATAAAATTAGGTCCAATCCAGTGGGCTGCAGAATGCCCCTATAATTACGCCTTGCGACGTCGTATCACAGGCCCTAGGGTTTCTCGATCGCCCCTTTTAATATCCGTTCTCGAAGAAGCTAATTTATCTGCCGAGCCTGGTTGAAATGAAACCTCCGAGATTAAATTAACTTCATTCTATTTCTTACGGGAATTTTTGATTCTACGTTGATTTCATTTGGTTTTGTTTTTTCGATTCAATTATTTATCTTTGGATTTTTGGCGCTGGATCGGTGATGTTTTATAAAACTGCGTTATCTATCTGATTGTCCATTTTGGATCTGAAGATCAACTTTGCATTTCTGAGATCCCTTCGCTATTTTTATTTCTTTTAAAAAAAAAAAGGATTGATGGGAGGAAGAGTATCGAAGATGAGTACAGTGAAAATGTTATCCTTGCACTTTGATTGTCAGTGAAGAAAACTCACGGGGAATATTCCATATTCTGAGATCTGCTTCCCCCACCCTTTTTTTTTTAATATATTTTATTTAAATTTAATTTGGATTAATGATGTCAAATAATACACGCTGTCTGTCTGCTCTTTCTTGGAAAGATTTGATGACAATTTCGTGATTCTGAAATCCAAATATTTCCAGTATTTACTAATCTTTTGAGTTCTCTTATTAGTTTATGATTTTTAAATTATCATTTTTTGTATATGATTTGATGTAACATCCCGGTAAAATCCAAGTTAGGATTCCGGTCGACTTAGTTTTGGGCCGGTTCGTTAAAATGTTGAGGCATTATGTAACAATTATATGTTTCTAAAATATGTCGAATTAGTTATATGTGTCAATGTAATTTTATATTTGAAATATGCTTTTCTGGTTGTACATATTATGCTTGTATAGTTGTATTGTTAATTTTAATAGGCCCAAATCCAATGTCCTTAGAATTTGTAAAAGAATGGGCCAACACTATCTAAAATAGTAACTCATGAATGATTTCGTCGTGGGCCTGCTTGCTTGTTGCCGTTTGACAGTTCAATCCACCATCATACTCGTATTATTCAACACTGTAGATGCATGGTTCGGTGAATGATTTATGAATGTTTTTTACTAGCCAAAGTGTTTTTGGTTTGTTGAAGAATCAAGTTCATCGTTATCACTTCATATAATAGGGTAAATTACAACCAATCCCCTGAGACATGGTCAATTTACGAAAAAATTCATCTTTTTTGGATAATTCTATCTATCTCCTCAACTATGTTTTTTTTCTTACACCTCCACCCGTATGGTGTCAAATTCAATATAATCACATGGATTTCGTGGACTGTGCTCTAGGTTGTACTCGTTTTTGTGTAAAAATACATTTTCTGATGCATCACAATCTGATATATACAAGCCAAAAAACACATATTATGATCATTTTGCTTCAAAATGTGGAGTTCAAATGGGATAAAACGGTTACAAACGTGATAATATTTCATATAATCTAGAAGATTCCATTAAATTTTATAGGTGAGGGGTGGTTGTAATTACCGAAACAAGAGGGAATTTGTTGTAATTTGATCATACTTCAGGGAGATGGTTGTAATTAATGGGGTAAATTACAAACACCCCCCTGAGGTATGGTCAAATTACAAAAACACCCCTCTTGTTTGGATAATTACAACCACCCACTCAGCTCTTCAAATTTAGTGGAATCTTCGAGATTATATGAAATATTATCACTTTTGTACCCGTTTTATACCATTCAAACTCTACATTATGAACTAAGATGATCATAATATGTGATTTTTAGCTTGTGTATATCAGTTTGTAGTGCATCGAAAACTGCATTTTTACACAAAACGAATACAAACTAGAGCACATTCCACGGAATCTAGATGATTATATTGAATTTGGCACAATAAGGGTGGAGGTGTAAGAAAAAATCATAGTTGAGGGGGGTAGATGTAATTATCCAAACAAGAGGGGGGTTTTTGTAATTTAACCATACCTCAGGGGGTGTTTGTAATTTACCCTAATTTATATGGTTATGCAAGATAAGTTGATTCGTTGGTTGGACTTGATAATCACCGAGTGTAGCATAGGTTCCGTCGAATAATGAGGCACATTTATAAATAAAAATAAGTAAATAAATACGAATTCGGGGTTTAATGTGTGAGCAACGTGGCATAACTGATACCACAATTGTACCCTTATTTCTTCGCCATTCATTTTCCTCACAGTCAAACTGAGAAGGCTTTTCCGAATTACTCCTTCCTCAAGTAAATCTCAATTCCAAGAACCTTCCTACTTCAATCACTCAATCTGTATCTATATATATTTGATTTATATCAGCACATTATACAGAAACAATTCAAACATTTAATATTTTTATTTCCCAAAACATATTTACAAAAAATGGGTATGGTGTTCGGGAAAATCGGTGTTGAAACTCCCAAGTACGACGTCGTATCCTCCAACAACGATTACGAGATCCGACAATACCCGCCGGCGGTGGTCGCCGAAATAACCTACGATCCCGCCCAATTGAAAAACGACAAAGATGCTGGTTTTCCGATCTTAGCCAACTACATCGGCGCATTCGGCAAAGCCCAGAACACCAAAGCCGAGAGCATCGCCATGACAACTCCGGTGATAACGAAGGCGCCGCCTCCGTCGGAGAAGATAGCCATGACCGTGCCGGTGGTGACCAAGTCCGGCGGCGAGCTGGTGACGATGGGGTTTATACTTCCGTCGACGTACGTGAAGGCGGAGGACGCGCCGCGGCCGGTGGATGAGAGGGTTGTGATAAGGGAGGAAGAGGGGAAGAAGTACGCGGTGGTGACGTTCAGCGGGGTGGCGGGTGAGAAAGTGGTGGCGGAGAAGGTGAAGAAGCTGACGGAGTTTCTGGAGAGAGATGGGTGTAAGGCGGCCGGGGATTTTGTGCTGGCTAGGTATAACCCGCCGTGGACTCTGCCGCCGTTTAGGAAAAATGAAGTTAGGATTCCGGTCGAGTGATTTTCGGGAATCCGTTGAGCCGGTTTTATTTTCAGTGTGAATGATTAATTATGTCGAATTTATTTACGTGTAATTGTGATTTTATTTTAATAAAAAAATTAATTACATTAATCACTTCCCTGTTAAGCAATGTCATGTGGAGTATATTGTACGGAAATTTCAAATTTCAACATGTTAATGTTTATGTGTTTTGTGTCGGAAATTCGAAAGACACGTGTCCAACACTTTATGGGTTGTTTTGTAATTTTTGAAAAGTTAGAAACCTATCTGAATAGCAAATTTTAAAATATTTTATGTTATTTCAAATTATTTAAATGATTTAATGATCAATTTGCAAATTGATAGTTGATAGAAAAATTTATTTTGAATATGTGTGTATAAAATAAAATAATATATAAAAAGAATGGTAAATTACAATCACTTCTAATGGTCAATTTACGAAAAAAAATCCATTTTGTTTGAATAATTATATCTAGCTCCCTCAACTATGATTTTTTCTTGCACATCCATCCTTATGGTGTCAAATTCAACATAATCATTTAGATTTCGTGGAATGTGCTATAGTTTGTACCCGTTCTGTGTAAAATACAGTTTATGATGCACATCTGATATCTACAAGCCGAAAAACACATATTATACTCATCTTGCTTCAAAATATGAAGGTCGAATGGGATAAAGCGGATATAAAAGTGCTAATATTCCATATAATCTCGAAAGTTCCACTAAATTTGAAATCCGCAAGGATGAACGTGTAAGAATATTTACAGTTGGGGTGGTCGTAATTACCCTAACAGGAGGGGGTTTCGTAATTTGACCATACCTAGGGGTGGTTGTAATTTACTAATTTACCCTAAAAAAGAATTTATATATAAATAAATACTTTTTTTAAATAGAATATTTATAAATATAACCCCTACACTTTTAATATTTACAAATTTCCCCCAAGTTCCTGTATCCCCATTTTTGGAACATGCCCTTTCCCGTATCCGTTTCCCAGTTTCCCCGTATCCCCGTTTCCGTGCTACATAGAATGTCATAAAGATTCCTCCTCCAACTCTTTCTCACGAGTCACGAGCTCAAAGTTTTAAAGATTCCATGTTTGCTAATATGGTCTGTTGGCATCATTTAATTCATTCTATTTCAATCCTCGACTTCTTCAAACCCTCGCTCAATATGTTGTACTTCTCGTTCTTTTTCGCCACCAACTCCAGCCGCACCACCCCAATATTCACCGGCTGCGACGACATCATTAGCGTCGGCCAACCCATCGGAAGCTTATCACCTATTTCAGTTTGCCACGTACACCAAAACTTGTCGTAGGTCTTCGAGAGATTTGCAAAAGTTCGGGTTTCAGAACCATTTCTGGTACCCGAGGATTCACCATAAACCCTGATTTAATCTCGTACGCATGGGAATGCCATAGTTTCTGTTCATCCGGAGATAAACTCTCGAAGATATTACCCGATACGATGTACTCCACTCCAATGAGACGGGCAGTGGAGTCGTCGGAACCGTAAACGGCGCACTGGAGAAAGTCCTAGTTGAGCCGAGTCACGAAGTGGCAACTTTTAACAAGACGGGAGACTACATAACAAAATCGAAATAGCAAGAATTTTACAACTTTCTTGCAAGAACTGCAGAGCATGTGAAGTATACTCATAATAATGTTTGCTTGAACACAAATAAATAGTGAAAAAATAAATTGAATAAATTATATGTACTGTACTTCTCTGAAGCAAGAAAACAAAAAACATTTGTATCTATCTATCTCTACACAGTTTTACACCCTGTGGTGTGTGTGTTATCACCAAAAATATTTAACCAACTTCTCAGCTCACAAAAGGCTGGTGCTATTTAATCTTTCACCAATTGTAACAACACCTCACAAACCATTAATCAGATCACATTTAATTTCTTTCTCTCTCTCCCTATTGTGTGACCCTTTTTCCTGCTATGGTACACCCCATTTTTACCTGTACCAATTTCAATTCACATTGTGTACTATACAGTATTCGATTTCGTTTTCGATGTTTCCTTTTTCTTTTTTACTATAAAACTAAAACCCGAAAAAAAATTAAAAAAAATAAACCTATCTTTGTGAAGCAGCGCTAGTCGAACCACCAGGCCGTTGATCTTTATTACATACACATCCAGGAAATGGATTAGCGTAGAAATTCTCTTCGAGCCTCGGTAATTGCCCCGGTTGTCTTAGGTACGGCCCACCGAGTCTCTCCGAATGTAGGCCCTTCACCTCCGAAGCAAATTCTTCCCAAGAAATCGAGCCCGAATCCAATGAATCAATCAGTTTAACAAATTCCAACCTGAAAATAAAAAAAGCAATGCATTTAGTATACACATATATATTTATATATGTCGATTTAGGGGTGCAAATCGGACCAAAAAGTCCGATTTCCGATCCGATTTTAATTTCCGACAAAATTTCCGAAAAATTGCACTTATAATACATACAATTTCCGATTTTTCCGATTTTTTTTTGGATCAAAATTGGAATTAATTTTCCGAAAATGCTAGTTCCAATCCGATCGGAATTTCCACCCGTAATTATATTATGTTAAAATATATTGAATTTTTTTGAAATTTACCTGTCGGGATTTATTGTTCGCCTAAATCCTTCGAACCTACGATGGCCTTGCACAGCCTTAGCCATATTCCCATCATACGTGTAAACAAACGCGTCGCTCTCCAATGCAATAATATAATCCAATGCAGCTAGTCGATTTTGATATTGCTTGAAGGGTTCAAGCTCTTCTTCCGTTGCGAGAGTTGAGTGAGAGTATACGTTGGGATATTCCGCCCCGAGCGCAGCCATACTGTTGTTACCGTAGATTTCGCCCGCAACTATATATATTTTGGTGGAAGAAGGGTACCCCATTGCCTTGAGAAATAGTGCTGCCTCTCTCGGTGACATTGGGCAACCCCCTTGTAGCCTCTTCTCTTTGCTGTCGATTTCTTTCTCCTTCCAATGCTTTACGTTGTACCGCATTACACGGAGTTCTTCGGCTTCGTATTTTGTTAGGTTGTGGTCACAGCCGGTGAACGCTAGCATATCCTTTTCGTACCTGATTAACAAAAAAGAGATAGAAATTAGCTCCGATTTATGCCGATTCGAATACGAAATTTTCCGATTTTGGAACGACATTTTCATTCCAAATTCCAATTTCCGATTCTTCCTGATTTTTTTATCCGAATTGGAATATATATGAATTCTGATTTCCGAAAATTCCGAAAAATCCGAATATTTCCCCAAAAATACATTTATAAATCAACATAATATGTATTTCATATTAAAAATGAATAAAAATTGGAATTTCCAAATTCTACCCTATTCCGATCCGAAAATTTCTGATTTGGTAACAATTTTTTTTATAATTTCTGAAATTCTGATTTTTACCATTTTTTCTGGAAACGGAATTGGAATTAGTTTTTTTCACTTTCCAAAAAAATTTAGAATTTTTCCAAAAATGCTAATTCCGGTCCAATTAGTCCGATTTCTACCCCTCGTTTAGTTATATAAACATAAAAGATTATTTTAATTACCTCAAGTGAAGAGCGATAAAGGGTTCTCCTTCGTCTCTCAATCTCTCGACTAATTTCTTTCCGAGATCCTCGATTTCCGGGGTGTAACGAAGGGCTTTGTAATTTGCTCGACACCTTAATTTCTGTATAGAGGAAGCGAGGCCGTTGTTTGCTAGCCTCGAGTCTGTGTGGGTGAATTTGATCACCTTATGTTTCTTTAACAAAGGAAGAATCTCTCCTCTGTAGTAACTTGCCTATCGAACGAGCATTTTAACGTTAATTTTCGACGCCAAAAAAAAATTAAAAAAATCTGAAGTAAACTGTGGTTAGTATTTTAGTACTATACCTTTGACCAAGAGACAGGTGCTTTAATCAAGGGATTCTTCGATGCATATTTCGATGGCAATTTTTCGACTATCTCGATATCTTGTTTCAACACTTCAATGAAATGCCTCCAATCAAATATATCCTTGAAATCACTGTTTAGACAACGAAACGAAATAAATATACAAAAACATGCAACATATTATTATTATAAAAGAGTAACACGAATGGCGAACCCGTTACCTAGGATCTGTCCAAAAGCTATCATGATCGAGGGAAGGAAGAACGAGAGTGGCGTTCATAATCTTCGCCACTGCCACCATATCACATATCTGGAATTAAAAAAAAAACCGAAATAAAAAGTTAGTAATGCTATGATCGACGATCAAAATAAAACATATATTGGGTGAAATTTCTTACCCCTGTTCTCATTTGATTCAATCCGCCATTCGCGTGAACTAAAATGTAGCCGTTCGTTGCAGCCTTCGTCCCTGAACGAGTTCGAAAAACAGTTAAATTAAATTAAATGTCGAGAAAAAAAAAATCGTTTGCACATAACAAATGAATCTTTACGTACGTATGCGATTCCTCGGACGAGCTATACATTGGTAATAGTTGTCGCTGTTTGGTTTCATCCATATTTCTGGTACCTGTCAAGAAATAATCCATAAAATTAAATTAAAAAAAATCAAATATTTTATTTATTTATTTATTTTTCCTTTTATTTTATTATTTTGGTTGTTAAATAATAGGGAAAAATAGCAGCACAACGGTCAAATAATCAGTAGAATTCCACATGGATAGCAATTATAGGAAACTTCTGTCTGGCTACAATTTATTTGCCGTCCCCACTGACATTCTTTTTGGGTCAATAAACAACTTAAAATTCCAAACTACTATTTCATTTATTTAAATTATAAAAATACAAAAAAAACCCATGAATTAATGATATTATTCCCAGGATAATATTATTAAATTCACCCATTCTTGAATGTCTGTTGAGTTTTTTAAAGTTGGAACACTGGTTGGAAAAAAACATGGAAAGTTGAATTAATTATCAGGATTCAATTAAAATTTGGTGATTATCTGAATCATTAAATACCTGAATTAGAAAATCAGAATCATTAATCCAAGAAATTCAATAATCATTGACCGCAATTCCATAAAACTTCAAAAATTCAGTTTTATTTTATTTCAATTTTCCACTTTAAAAAAAAGATCAAAATTTTTAGTTTTTAACTCACCGGAAATTCTTTCATCTGCCGCTTCTGACCGGCGGCGCCGGAAGAAGATTCCGAATCAAAAACTGCGCTGTGGGCATTAGACAGCAAATTATTCTTGAAATTCTGTATGAACAAAATCTGGTTCTCCATCCTGGCAATCTTCGCGCCGGCTTCCACCGCCGCGCCGCCGCCCATGAAGAAGGAAAATTTGAGAAACGCCGACACAACCACCATCAATATAAGGCACATGAAAACCGTACGGCCGATATTCTTCCTCGATGCCAAAGAACCCAAAGCGCCGCAAGCACTCAACAAACATTCCTCCACGCACAAAACCCAATTCTCCGGCACCCTTTTCCGGGAAAGGAAATACCGCACCACCGGGTGGTGCTGGTAAATCATGTTGTTGCCGTTGTTGAACAATGCCTCCTCGTTCACATCGCTCTTCGAATGGTCCAGCGCGATCTGCACCGCCGCCTGATCGGCGGCGCCGCCGCCCCCGCCGCCGGGCTTTTCCAGCTTCTCCGGGTCGTTCATCGTCTCGGCAACGCGGCGGCGGTGGTGCGTGACGCTTGCACCACCGAGGATTTGGGTGGCGTTGTTGTTGGCTCCTGAATTGGTGGTGGCTCCGCCGCTTGACATTGCTCGAAAAACACACATAGGTGGGGGAATTATATTATTAATTTTTTGAAGTCAACAAAGTCAGGAAAGAAAGAAAACACAAGAGAGAGAGAACCCAACTATGGGCTTAGAGAGAGAAAGTAGGAGAGAGAGAAGTTGCCATTAACGCTGAGCCGCTCGTTTGCTTTGTTCTTTCTTTTTTTCGCTGTGGCGAATTTTGTGTGTTGTATATGTATATTGTAATTGTACGGTGGCAAAAGGGAAAAAAAGGAGCTGTTTTTTTTTTAATTAAATTTAATTTTGTTGATTTTATTACATCGGAAGATGGTACCGTAATCTAAGGTGCAAACGAAACAACTCAGAAGAGAGAGAGAGAGAGAGAGAGAGAGAGAGAGAGAGAGAGAGAACACAGAGAGAGAAAGAGAAGACGATCATGTGTGATTGGCCTTATTATGTGATTTTCTTCTTCGCATTTATTTATTTATTATATTCTTTGATATTTTATGGTCAATGGGTTTTTGTCTACATTCCAAATTCATTATTTTCTATTTTGACTTTTTTTAAAGTTCGTAATTTTTTGTAATTCCACGTTGGATTGCGGAATTTACTCTGACTATTTGTGTTGTTTAATTTTTTATTTTATTTACAAAATACTATATTTTTACATTTTTGCCTCAGAAGTGGTATTTAGAATGTTGATTGTGTTTCAGTGTTCACTAATTAATTAATTTGTTTGTGTAAGTGAACACGATTAATTATTTTATTTATTTAGTAATTTTGGTGTTTAATTAGTCTGGTATGCATCAAATCGAAATTTCAATTTGATTTGAAGATCACTTAATACATTGAAAGACACATATACTTAATTAGATACAATTAATTCTTCAAAAGAAATTCTATTTGAAATACATGATTTATACTATAAATGAAGAAAATGTCTTCCACCCGTTTCAAATTCAAGTGTGTGAGTATAATTTTGTCATCTCCTTTATCCCAACATTCGTTCACCAATGCCTCGTTTAGTTGGGAAAAATTAATCTCGATTGACTAGATAACTTATCGAGTCAGACAATAAATACTAACTTATTCTGTTTTATCTTGACTTTTAGGTATTTGTTTTAATGGATATTCCAAAGTCCAATAACACAATTGGACTAATTTTATATTGGCAATCAAACGGAGCCAAAAGTTATTATTATGTATAATTTATATCTTTTTGGCCTTTTTTTCTTTAAAAATTAATTCCTCCACATTTGTTCGTGATAATTAAATAATTAAGTAAATAGATTGAATTAATTATAATTTGGAGAGAAAAAAAAACTATTGCAAAGATGAAAATCCCTTATATTATGGGAAAATATAATCCAAATATGTGCAATTGCAGAAATAATTAATTAGAAGGAAGAATGAAACGTGGAGGGGTTGTTCTTTTAGGGTTTTCGGTTACTTGTTAGGTATAAAAGTTTGCCATAAAAAAATTGTATTTAAGATCTATTCACATGCATATGATAGTTGATGTACTTCTTTTTCACTTTTCTTTTTCTTTTTCTTTTTTCCTTTTTAGCCATTGATGTATGCATTTAATAACTTCAGATTCATGTATAATCACATAATGTGAACCGTAGTTATAAATAAATATAAATATATTACATATTTATATATAAATACATATATAATTGACACACAATGCCATAAATAAATGCAAATCATTATCCATTCTTTAATTGGAAAACTACAATGCACTTCTTCGGAAAGATCGACAGTGAAATGGATACATTTTTGTCACAGCTATTTTGCTGATAAGATATTTTAATTAATTAATATTGTAAAATTGTTTATCAGAAAATGATAGCAAAATAAAATTTAAATGGTGTTATTATTATAAATTTGATGGCACAACAAACAAAAGTTTACTTAGTAATTGATGATAAAATACCGACATGGTGAAACGACGTCGTATGTAATTTATGTTTGTAAAAAATAAATTGAAGAATTAATCCTAATTATAACGTCATCATCATTTGTCCAATTGCGTCTCAATTTACGTTATGCATTTGTATTGTGTAATACGTAACAGGAAGCATTCAACCAGTTTTAAATAAATAAATAATAATAATAATTAAAAAAAAAAGAATAATTCAAAACTCGAACCTCTGATCTTATCTGTGTATATATTTCAATTATCAATAAGTCTATTTTTGTGGATATTGGCAACAATTAGCTTTAGAGCAAGTGATATATAGTAATCTTACAAGTCTGACAAATTCAGTAATTCATTTTTTTTATATTTAAATTAAAAATTAAAAATATTAACAATATCATAACGAATGATGAAGAAGTTGTATAACTACACTTCACTACAATAAAGTGTTGAACTAGCATTTTCCCCAGGGGCGGAACCAGGATTTTTCGGTAGGGGGGGCCGAAAAGTTTAGAGAATCAATAAAAATATGGCGGGGGTTCGGGGGCAGCGCCCCCGAATTTTTTTAGGGATATTTATAAAGAAAACCAACAAAAATAAGTAATGAGTAATAGATTTTTTGTCAAAACAATATTCATAAACTTATATAAAATAAATTGCAATATATAACACTAACATTTTGTTGAATAAGTAAAAGTGTCATAAAAAATAAAATCTTGAAATACATAGAAATTCGATAGAGTGAAAACTTTAAATATTGAAAGAAAGAAAAAAAATACATTCTTTTTTATGTTATTTTATTTTTTTATCATAAGCTTTAATAGAGATTAGGGCTTGAGATTGCAAAAAATATTTTATAGAATAATAAATTATAACAGAAAATTAAATTTAAAAGGTGGAAATAATAATTTACCTTTTAATGTGGGCTATATATAAATATTTGTAAATAAAAAATCATTATATAATGGTAAATAAAAGTTAATATACTAACCAATTACTAATTATTTGTGTATATATCTATCCAATATCTATAAATTTTAGTATATATATAATAGTAGTAAAAAAAATAAAAAATTCTGGGGGGACAACAGCCCCCCCTTGCCCTAGTGTAGTTCCGCCAATGATTTTCCCCTGTGCGATGCACGGGGTATTATTTAAACAGTGAAAAAATAATCAATTAAATACATAATAATAAAATATAGTACACTAATATAGTAAAATTTAATAATGTAGTATTATTCACATTTTATATAACATTAGTTTTTTTTTAAATCTTACATATTAAGATTTAATTTATAATCCAAATAAATAGACTAAGATTTAACAAATCGAATTTCTAGCTTTAACTCTCAAAATTTGAGATATATTGAATTACAGAAATACCATCATTTTTAAGGGTTGCCCAACATTTCTTTCTTTTATATATTAGATTATGCTTTATTAACATAAGCATTAAGGACTGTGGAATTGTGATAGTAGAAGTGGATGTAATTAACTGTGGTGGGTGAAGACTAATGACACAATTAAGGCTCACTAAGCCATGGACTCATGATTACGTCTTGGTGTTAGTCCACTAATTAGTAATTTCGACTTAACTTCCCAAAATACATTTGACAATTAAAAAAAAATCATTTTTTAAAGTTTAATAATGATAATATATATAATCAAACCCACTCGTCAATTATAACTTCTTCAATTAATCATAAAAATAATTCTGAAATAGTTAAAAACTAAAAAAAATATTATATAAAAAAATAAATTAACTAATTAATATTAGGGTTGGGTAGGTGGTTAGCAATTAAGCCCCAATAATTAACGGCCCACATCCAATTTGGAATAAAGGGAACGCGTGGAGAGCTGTAATTTGACGGTAACCGTAGCGCCCGATACCGACACTTCACTTTTAGCGGTGCACACTCTATTCGTACAGCCACGCGTCACACCCTCATCTCCACCCAACAAACTAAAAATAATAATTAAAAATATATAATAATAATAATAATTATTATTATATTATTGTTATTCATTAGCCGCAGCAAAACGAATTCGGTAATAACCAAGGGAATGTTTCAACACGGACAGAATATTGTATTATCTGTGCAGCTGTATATGTTATGAACAACCATTTTCTCCAAATTAATATTTATATTTTTTTGAAGTATAATTACCAATGTTAATACTTTAAGCAAATGATAAACCATATCATATGATTAGACATAAGCCGAACTTTGGATCTCAATTTAGCAACCGACACATGAAAATGATTTTGATACTCTAATTATTTTATTTGCATATCGGAATCATGAGTTTCTACTTTTGCCGGACCACTATGTTTCTTTCTTGTTCTTGCTTCTTACTAATTTACATTTTATTTGTTTTAACTATAATTAAACAACATTAATAAAAAAAATTAAACAAAAATTAATGGAGTTTGGTCACGTTATGTCTCTAAGTCAAAGATAAATGGAAACATAAAATTTGTGTTTAGAATTGAATACTTGAATATTAATCGATTGTTGGAAATTAGAAGTGGCGAACAAACTCTAGTCTGGTCAACTGTGTAAGTCATTGAATTTGTGGAAAACAAAGTGCCGACTAAAATCTCATAAATATTATTTTGTTATTTATTTAAAATATCAGAAAGATATTAATTTGAAGACAAATGGAGATTAATGTTTTTCATCAAAATCACCGTACAAATGCCATCTGGTGATATCTTTTTGAATCCTACCTATCATATTAGAATTGATGGACCAACATAATTATTATAATTAGGATGTATGGTCAAATTACGAATTAAAACCACCCCTTAATTCCTCAAATTTATTGGAATATTTGTGATTTTATGAAATATTATTACTTTTTTACCCGTTTTATCGCATTCGGACTCTACATTTTGAAGTAAGATGATCATAATATGTGTTTTTTGGCTTGTCTATATCAGATTGTGAAGCATCATAAACTGTATTTTTACACAAATTAGAGCACATTCCACGAAATCTAAATGATTATGTTGAATTTGACACCATAAAAGTGGATGTGTAAGAAAAATCATAGTTAACGGTAAATATAATTATCCAAACAAGAGAGATTTTTTCGTAAATTGACCATACCTCAGGGGCGTTTGTAATTTACCCTTATTAATATTATTGAATAAAATATTAAAAATTTTAAAAACTAGCAGAGTGGGTGATTTAATTTAATTTTAATTTATAGTGGGCCAGGCCAGTGTAATAGTCCAGTCAAAATGGTATTGGCCCGTTACAAACATGTATATTTGGTTTAAGCCCAATTATCAGTTTACACTTAAAAATTAAAATTAGGGTTTCCCCACAGTCGTCTCCATTTCATTTTCTCAGAGAGCGAAGCTTTGTTCCAGCGGCGGCGATGGTGAAAGGGAGGCAGGGTGAGCGCGTCCGGCTCTATGTCCGTGGAACAGTCCTCGGATACAAAAGGTACAATTTTTTTTTTTGTTTTTTTCTCCCGATTTTCATTTTTAAGCTGTGTTTGGTTGAACGATGTAAAATTGACTGATGCATTCGTTCGATTTTGTGATTTTAGGTCGAAGTCGAATCAGTACCCAAACACGTCGCTGATACAGATAGAGGGAGTGAACACACAAGAGGAAGTAGCGTGGTACCTTGGGAAGAAAATGGCGTACATTTACAAGGCCAAGGTTAAGAAGAACGGATCTCACTACCGTTGCATTTGGGGCAAGGTTTCCCGCCCTCACGGTAACAGCGGCGTCGTTCGCGCCAAATTCAAGTCCAACCTTCCCCCTAAATCCATGGTAACTTTTAATTTCTGCAGCAAAGAGTTGATTTTTAATTTTGATTTATGGATTCCATGGTGAGATAATCATCTGTATTTTGCCTAACAGGGAGCTAGAGTGAGGGTGTTCATGTACCCGAGCAACATTTGAGGTGAATATTCATTCTCAAACTCTGTTTTGTTAGTCCTTGTTAATTGTGATTATGAATGATAGTTATACATCACTATATCTCGATTGTAAAATGGATAATTGAATTGCATGCATTGTGTATGATTTTCGCTACTCTTTTGCTGTTAGTTTTGTCTCGTTGAACAATTATACATCCTTTTTTTTTTTCTGGAAGGAACTAATTTTAAAATAATAGTAATGAATTAGCTTGGTTTTGACCACCAGTTACTCTTTTTTGTTAGTTCGGGTTTAAGCGATTAGGAATGATAGTTATACATCACTATTTCCATTGTAAAATGGATAATTGATATGAATGATAGTTATACATCGCTATTTCGATTGTAAAATGAATAATTGAATTCCACCATTTTGGATTGTTGTGCATAATGCCTTTTTTTTTTTGTGGAGACAACAAATTTCATTCTATAAGCACTGAATTAGCTTAGCTTTGACCATCAGTTTCGGTTTGTATCTAAATTTTTTAAGAGCTTTTTCTTAAGCTGAATATTTTACGAGTTGAAAAATACTAAACTCCATTCCTTTCTTCTTTACGTTGTATTGGTTTTCAAAATTCAAAGTGCAAAAGTGATCAGAGTGTTGAAATTGCAATGCACGTCTTCTGATTCATTGTAGCCACAAGTATCGAGTTATATATGTTTGTGAATGATGTATAATATGGTCATTCCATTACGAGTTTTGTGTGAAATTATCTCCACAAGTTTACTTTTTGCTTCATAATCTTGGTGTTAGCATCAAGTTTCTAGCTAATTTAGCTTTGCCTTCTTATTTCAGTGACTGGGCGTCGTGTAGGCTTTATCAGGAGCACTGCATGAAGAGAGACCATCGAGATTTTAACTTTTTTCCTTTTTTGTTTTTTTGGGTAAGAAAATTCGTATAACGCGAAGTTATGTACACTTTTGGCCGGTAAAGCTTGATGATTTATGATTTATTTGTCGGATAATATGTTAGCTTTATATCTTTAAATAGCTATCCGCTGCTCTCTTATGCTAGTTCGTATTTATTTTTACCTTACCTCATGTTGATTGCACTTTGTTTGGTCTTAAAGTTGAATTACGAAAGATTGAAACTGATTTAAACTATGTTAAGTATTTGAATTTTAAGAGAAGTGATGTTGTTTCTTGAAAATAACGATTACATAAGTAGAAGTCACTTTTTTAAAGTCGAATTTCCCGCGATTAACAGTTCAACAAAAAACACACCAAAACAGCTTATTATTCTTAATTTAAATAAGTTTACAGACTTAATTAAAGGATAACCAATTCAACGTGTTGAGGTACTCGGGCTTCAATTTGTTGCTTCGCATAACTCCTTGCAGTTTGTAGTCTCTCCAAATCTTCACCGCATAGTTGGAAAACGGAGTTCTTTAAAATGTATGTAACTAATTCGATATCACTCGAGCGGCCGTAGTAACCACATAACTTAAACACTCTAAGGTGATGGTGAGGCAACTTTGTAATATTCTTCTTCGCTTTTCTATGTGTTCTTGAAGGTTCTATGTATTTTTTATCATAACTTAAACACTCGAAGATGATTATTTTTTATGATAAAATTCAATAAAAAAAGGTTACTAAACTTTAACTATACACAGATTGATTAATACGCTATTGTAAATTATTGAGTTTAACCGATTCAAATATTTGAATATTGTCTACGAATTGAAATGAGTTGAGCTTAATCGATCAAATCTTTGAATGTTGTTTTTGAATTGAAAACACATGAGTTTAATTGATTCAAATATTACGATTTAATTAAATCTTACAATTTACGATTCAATTCAAACTTCAAATTCTTTCGAAATTCATTTTTAAATTACACGAGTTGAACAACATTTCCTTAGATTTTTAAATTATATTATATAAAGATTTGTTAGTATGGGATATTTTTAATATATAATAATAATAATTATATGAGAATTAATAATTTATTTAACATTATTTATATAAGTTTTATCACCATTATAAATTGTAGCTTTGTGATATATATCCGTATTGT